>CAKNYM010032063.1:0-10085 GCA_932195095.1 Andricus curvator
AACTGTTGATTTTCTCTGACCCACCTCTCTCTCCGCTCTAGACTTCTCCTAGCGTCAGATAGTACTCGTATTCTGTCAACAATATGCTGCCTGATGGTCAGTAGCTTTGACTTGTTGATTGTGTGATGTCGGATCCGCAGTTCGCGCGTGAACTGTCGAACCTTGGCAGTGAAAGTCCTGCCAGATGTTATGTAGTCAATCACACACTGAATGCGGGACGCGTACTGTCTTGCCCAGCCTATCTTTGTGCTAAGTTGATGCATTCGTCTTTTGGTCTTATGATCAACCGCTGGTTTTGTTTTACGGTTTGCATCTGCCAAAGTTCTCGCTGCATTGTACACACTACAATTGATAGTCCAGAGGTCGGATTCTTCGGAAAAATCTCCACGAAGCTCATCATCCAGTTCAGTCAGATCTTTGGGCTTGGGAGAAACCTGAATGTTGATGTTTCTCCGGGTCTTGAAGCATCGTTCTCCCTCTATTGGATGCCTGTTCGAGGCTGGTCTCAGTGTCGCCTCTCTTTCTCTGTTGCCGGCTTGTTCTGGCTGCGGTTGTGTAGGCGCTCCGCTTATATAACCCCTTTTCCGGAGGTCCTCGGCACGGTTTCGCAGCCGTTTTTGCGAAAAATCCGAGAGCTCTGGGTGTTTCTCGCACCACAGAGCATGCAGTAGCGCCATGTAACCTTTTCGTTCAGGGGCCATACTGGTATCATAGCACTCCAGCAGGTCGTCCCTGAGTCGATCCGTCCACTCAAAATTAACGAGACTTCGCCGGTCAATCGCATTGACTCCGTCTTGATTGGCTCCCCCAACTCTAGGGTAGTCGGCATTGTTGTCCGACCCATTGTCGGGAGCCCTGCGCGTTCGATTGTTTTGAACCGCACTTCCCACAACTATGTTTGGTGTTGTCATTGTTGTTCCCACGAGCAGCTAGGGAAAAGGGTTAGTCCATCCTTGTAGAGCCCCGCGTGCAAGTCACCGTTTGAGACACCACACCCAGGTGCCATTCAGCTTTCGGCACGGTTGTTACGCCTCCGCTTGGGGGTTATTCCTTCGGGACCATCCCTGGACAATTGTCCGCGACTGCTTATTAATTATTGTAACCATATTCAGCAGAAACCCTTGGTACAGGGGCCCTCTATCCGCAACCCGACGACGCGTCCGGTGGCTTTGTCATAGGCCCTTCGGTTCGAATCCCAAGGAATCAAAACCGAATATATATATATATATATATATATATATATAGTTATATCTTGCTAAATATTCAAAACTAAAATAAGCATCAAAAACATTCATCGAATAAATTGTTATTTATAACCAAAGTGCAGTGTCCGAGTGGACTTTTTCAAAATTCACTGTGAATGTCAGAATTTGAACGTGAGTACCATGGCTTTTAGGATAGATGTCTTAATTACTCGCTTAGTTGTACTTTTCGACTCAAAAAATAGTGAATCAATGTTTAACTAGAAAAAAAATTATACTTTTTTATTTAGAATTGAGAATTACAGTCAAAATTTTTTTTTAATTTACGTAAAGTAAAATGATCTAACTTTTCTAAGAATTGATCAATACATACATGTGTATGAAATTCAATATGCAGCCTCTTAATGAATATTTCGTATACCGAGTTTTAGATTTGATATACAAAAGTATATTAAAATTGCAAACATTTTTTTTAACAGTGATATAAATATATTATAGTCTGTAATATGCAATTTTCAAGTTCTTTCGAAAAGAATACTACTAGGTTAATATTGTTGTTTATCAAGTTCTTTTACATGATTTTTTAAATAAATATGTTAAAAATATAAAACTTGTTTTTTTCTTGTTTTAACAAAAAAATCTGTTTATGAACCAAACTGTTAACACAGTGAAAAATAAAGTATATTTAAGCTTTATTTTCAAATGAATTTTTGATAAAAATGATTAAAACTTTATTTTTTAAAATTTTTTTTTTTAATGAAAATTATTTAAACATTATTTTTTAAATAAATTTTTTGTTAATTCACACCTTTAATGGATTCCAATAATTATACATTTTAGTTCATAATCAAATTACGAAAAACCTTTCCTCATCCCTATTGTTATTATTATTCTTACCATTGTAAATTATGAAAAAACTTTTATAAATTAGATTTGAACACATCTGCTTAAAAGCATTGGGTCGAAGAGTAAGCCTTATACATAATATGTTTTGATTCCTGACCTAGGACAATCAGCTGATACCAGACAAAAGACTCAGTGTGTAGAGTAACTGTATAGAATAAAAGAATAAAAGAATGAGTGAAATAAATACTATTTCTTATCCTAAAAATGGAGGAATATATATTAAAAAAACAGGATTTTTTCGTTTTAAAGATTTTAATTTTTATTAAAACTTAAAAAACCATACACTTTTGTTATGCTTATAAACTATACATTTTTTTCTATCCTATCGATGATAAAAGATTTACATAACCAGTTTTCTAATACAATAACGTTTTGTAACGCACAACTGTAACTCCCTGCACTCGTACGACGTAGACATTCAACATTAGTACTGGACATCTTACGTAACACGTTTATCGAGGGACACTCTACATCATGCATATCAATAATTTTCATTGTTTTTTTTATTACATTTTTTAACCACTCTTTCTTTTCTGAACCTTTTACATAAATTTTACTATCATCCTTTAAAACAAAGTTCAATATTATTTTTCCTAAATCATAAGGCATATCACCAGATTCCCACGGAATACCGTTGACGTTTTGACGTGTTATCGCTTTGAGAGTACGTTTTCGACTGATCTGATTGTGATATGTTACACCACCTGTGCCGGATCATGGGGGGTGCTTGGTGGTGCTGAAGCACCGTGCCCCACGCTAGTGGGGGCCCCCTTTTCCCCAAGGAAAAAATATAATATACAGTAAAATAAGCCGGTTATACAGAAGGAAATAATAAATTATAGAATGCCAAATGGAATCTGACGAAATATTATTTAAAAATGCTAAAAAAAATAAATTTATGTAAATTTCTTTAGCTGTATAATTAAGAATATTAACTTTAAAATTTAAGATAATTAGCTAAAACAGTTAACCGAAAGATTACGAAAGTACTATAAACTGACTTATTATTATTACTATGTAAATAAATTTTTATTTGTTATTGAAGTGAATTTAATTACATAAAAATCTACTCTACAATGAGAACGCATATGCTCTTTTCCCTAAAATCCGCCCCCTTCAAGGGGCCCCGTGGTTATTGTAGCTCCGGGCCCCGAAGGGTCTTAATCCGCCCATGTACACCACTGTTATAACTGTAACCGACCCTCCTATTATATACAATTCCCATTTCTTTTACCGCGTTGATTTAATATGTAATCTTATTATTATAACTTTCCCGCGAAAATTAACCAATTGTCCGTCTTGATCAACTATTCGTAATTGAATGTAATCTATGGTTTTAACCGCAACTGGAAGATAAATGACGTGTGATGGAACTTCTATTATCTTATATCCTGACGGAACAGAGGGAAAAAATTCATGAATAGTATGCACCCTATGATCATTAATGTACGCCCCTGTGGTAATGTTACATTAAATTCGCAGGGAGTTTATTTTGATTATGGATACTGGTTGATCAGATATATGAATCTGATTAGCTGTCAATATACGTGAATTGAAACCCAAAAGACGACCTATCGAATTTTTTGGTTTAAAATTTATGTCTCAGTTACAAATTATTTCACTGCGCAATGTATTTCTATTCGGTTGAATATTAATATCAATACCCTTTTTTATTAAAACACTTTGAAGATACTTATTAATATCCTCTATTTCATAACTGCGTATAGGTATAATAATCTCTTCTTCACCTACGTAGAACATATTTTCACCGGCATCTATGTTCGGAATCGAATTGAAGGTTAGAAATTCTACAAGTTCAAGAGCGTAATTGTAATTAGGTAAAAGTTCGATTGGTGGAAAATATTGCGTTTCTAGTGTCGACGAAGTTCCCGATAAAGTCAAAGTAAATGATGATGTATCGTTCATGACGGTAAAGATTTGACTGACTTGAGATAATTAATATACCTACTTATATAGATTGTACGTACTTCGCGATCTCAGTTCATCACATAAAAATTTGAGACATAAATGTCCGCATACAAACGTGTCATAATTTTGATATATTGCATGATTATATTTTACGCTACCAACACCGAGATATTTCATAAGTTCCGAGGGTGGTCGAAGATTCTCGAAGCTATCAAAGTAAATAACTTCATTACCGATTTTTCTATAGGCCACTCAATGTGTACCCGGACCGCCTTTACTGTCGAGATTAACAATAGCCGATTCACGTTTATGAGGACCGCGCGCTGGCAAGTCATTTCGCATAAAAACTCCACGGAAATACGGAATTTTTAAGGATTTCGCGTATTTGAATAAGTCGAAATCGGTTAAAGCTCTACGTGGTAGCTTAAAAATGAGTTTTTTGATTGAACTTTTTTCTTAAAATTTTTTTTCAAATTTTTTTTCTTGAAATGTAGTCTAAACCTTGCTTATAAGGTTTAAGATATAAACCCTTTCCTAGAGCTACTGCTTCAATTGTTTTATTATGACGTTTACTTTCTTCAAGCTCTCGCTTAGCAGCGCTTGCATCAAAAATAGCTTTGGTTATACCCGCAGCTCCACCGGCTAACGCCCCTGTGGCACTGAGACCTGCAAAAATAGGTATGTTAAAGGGAAGAAAGCCACCAATTTTTGATGGTACAGCTATTATGCGAGGCTCTTTTAATTTTTTTTTCTTCCGCCAGCTTTTTTTACAGCTTCGCGCGCACCTTTCAAGGCAGACCTAATCACTTTTCCCGCATCTTGGCTGGATATCATAGATTTCTTGGCGGCCCTAACAATTTTATTTAATGAAAAAATTGACTTATTCTTCCTTTTCTCTTTCAGCCCCATGCCGAACTTCGCTTTTACTTTCATTGCGCTCGCTATAGCCAACGCAGCAGCCTTTTCACCTATGTGCGCGTCTTTAGCTAACATGCGATTAAAAGCTCTCCAGCCAGCACCTCGTCTGCAGCGTTCCTCGCTCCAACGTTTTCTCTATTCTGTGAATAGGCGATATCGTGTTGCTTACAAGCTGCGTCCAGGGGATTAATTCCTGGATCACCTCGCGCAATGCGTTTTGATAACTTTTTACCTGGTCCCCAATATTGATAATAATCTATTAGGATAATAATCTATTCTAACCTGAATTTCAGGCTGTAGTTTCTTAGATGATGAATATTTCACATGCAAATGTTACAAATTTATTTTGATTTCATTTTTATGTGAAGCTAATTTTTTTTTTTTTTTGACAAAAACAGTTTTAACATTAAGCGTGTTTTTCGCTGTAGGGGAAACCACCCTACAGTAGATAATGATTTACAGTAGATAATCTTAATTAACTGGAAAACTGACCAAAATTGTTAATTACTTTTGTTAGTATAACGTTTCAGCAAGGATACTATATTTTCTAAGGAAGTTACATTGAAGTTTTATAATTAATTAATGCGCGAGAGCATAAAATTATTTTTTACCCTGAAAAAAAAAATTTCACCTCTTCTTTATTCATACTTGTTAACTTAATGAAACATTTTTATGACATGTTTATACATTAGAATCGAAGCTTGAAGTTTAATGAACAATATTTATTAACATAAAGTGTTCTTTCTTCAATATTTATAAATATTTGAGGACTTTTTATTAGATAATACATTTTCCAACAGTAGATAACCAACAGTAGATAACACAGGCCCACAAAATTTGACAAAAGTCAAAAGCCAGAAAGCAGACCAAACATTTCCGAAGGATTTTGATGCGCTGAATCCGAATCCGTTATCCAAATTTTTCCTATACGTCAGGTTTTTGAGATATCCTAACCTGAAATTGCAAAAATGGCTATTTTTAGCCATATTTGAGACAATATAACACGATCAACAATTTTTTTTCCTAAAAACTGCTAACGCCATCGTTTAGTACTCCTTTTTATCTTCCATTTTCATTTTTGATCATCCCGAACCGATTTTTTTTCGCCGAGATATCACACACTAACCATTCAGTTTCTCTTCACCTTGCACTGTGGAACTGAAATGGTTAATGTATGATATCTCGGAGAAAAAAAATTGGTCCGGGATGATCAAAAATGGAAATGGAAGATAAAAAGGAGTTCTAAACGATGACGTTAGCAGTTTTCAGGGAAAAAAATTGTTGATCGTGTTATATTGCCTCAAATATGCTCTGCGACTGTCTCGCAGTTGTTTTAAGCTCGGTTTTAAGTTAAAGGTTGTGTTTATTTGTTCATTTTGATTCGTGAAGATTTTAAATTCAAATGATTGTAAATAATAAACGAAGAAAATAGTGTAAATTATTGGTTATTAAAAAGCTCATAAATTTTAGTTGTGTTTTAAGGAGCCTTTCGGAAAAGATATAATTTTTAGGATTAAGGTATGTAAAAATGCTGCACTTTACTGTCATCGCAAGTCAGGTTAAATTTTATAAAGATTAAACATCTCGTACCAATCGTACCAATCTCACGGTATATCAAAGATAAACAAAATGTCAATAAGTTAAACTTTTGCGACTTTTGTAAAATAATCATAGTTTCAACTATGATTTACTAAATAAATTGATTTTAATTGTAAGTATACTAATGATAAATGATAATTATCCAGAATTGAGTATTCTGTCTTGCCCAGAAGCAATACCAGAAACGATTATCTATTGATGGACAAAGGTGTCAAAATCGCAGCCTTGGCCAGGTCTAATAAAAATGTTTAATACAGCTAATTGATTAATTTCGTGATATTTTTGTCTATAGGAATACTCAATTCAATATGTAAGCTTTATTTAACAACGATAATCTTTCTTGATTTCTGAAAACTGATGCAGTTATATGCTGTTGAATTTTTTCCTATCTACTGTAGGGCGGTTTCCCCTATATGTTTTTTTGAAATTATCAAATGTGTAAATCAATTTCGTATGCTAAATTATCAGTTTAGAATTGAAGAAATTAATTTTCAGATTACAAAAGAGACTTTTAGAGTGAAAGGTAAATTAATTATTTGATTTTACTCTTTACAAATGAATTATTGATTTTAAATTCAAAAGAAGGAAGACTTTTCTTCACAAAATAAATTCTAAATAATTCATAATATTTTTTGTACTTTATAATGAAAAAAAATAATTATAATAATAATATTATAATAATTATATCGTAAAAAAATTGATTTGCATATTTTATCATTTCAAATAAGCGCGCGATCAACATTCAGTGAGACTGCTGGTGCGACGCATGCGCAGTGCGGTTTGGGAGCCGAATTGTGAGCACTGTAATCATGATCCAATAAATACATGGTCTAGCCACGCGCAAGTAAAAAAAAACTGAGTCAATCAGAACCAACCGCTTAGTTTTTTTGTAATTTTGCTGTATAGAAATATTTCAATACTAATAAAATGTATTGTAATGTTAAAGATGGGTAAAGGATAATACGGATCAACTATAATTTCAGGTTACGTGTTTCATAAACTCTTTCTGCTGACAAAAACTGGCATATGTGTATAGAATAAAATAAAACTGAAGTCAACTGGGAAAGTACTGAATGAATAAAATTATATAATGCAGTAACCACGACATATCGAATAATAATGATGTTTTATTTGTTTACAAATATTTCTTCCTGAGTTTTGGAGGAAAATTTGATCGAAAGATATATTTAACATTTATTTATAATGTGTGGGTGTGGTGAGCCCAAACTTGTTAGTTATTTATACCTACAAAAAAACTATCCACCTAGAAACACTACCCGAATCGGGTAGTGTCACGCCTACCCTGAAAGGGAAATGGCTTAATGGTATACAATCGATGTTCTTGTTTACTCTTCTTATTGAAATTTTGTCTTACGTTCGTAATATAAGTAATATATAAAGGGTGGAAAGACAGAAGGTGGAAACTGACAATTTTTTGAAAATGGGGTTTATTGTTAGAAAATTCTCAAAAATTGATATACACATAGAATTAAAAGTATTTCTTCGAAATCGTATTTTTGATGGTAGCAATACCTTAAAGTTTGATCATCATATCCATTAAAAGTAAAGGCTTTCGTGATCAAGCTATTTTTTATATGTACAAAAGGCATGTATTTCAATATCTTCATATTTGAACAGCATAAAACGTTAATTTTATCATTTATCACTACCTGAATGCGAAAAATCGTCTGTCGCACTGTGACACCGTCTCATTGAAAATTAATTTTTTGGGAAGTGAATAACTTTTTTCGAAAAAGCTTTCCCCGTGTTCATCAACTAAACATCTCGGGGACGTCTAGCCATTTAAAAAATGAAATGAAAATTACACTTTTTGTCACGATTTTACAATACCAAAAAATTCTAACCTCAAAGGCAAAACTCAGTTTTCTCCGAACTGAATGTTTTTTGTATTAAACCATTTCCCTCTGTATTCAGTAACTCAAGCAATACGTCAACTCGAAGGCAGAATTTCATGTTTTTTCAATTGCGATTTAAATTTGACACAATATTTTTTCGCTCGATCTCCTACACAATGCCCATTTTATAAGTTACCCTAATAGCACGGAACATTCCGGGAACGTTCCTGGAACGTTCCGCGGGCACCTTCGGAACGTTCCAGCGGAACGTTCCAGGAACGTTCCCGGAACGTGTAAAATGTCCGCCCCTTGGGAACGTTCCAGGAACGTTCCACTGGGACCTGAGGGGAACTTTCCATTATTGTTATTTTTAACAACAATTATCTCGTAAACCGTAAGAGATAGGTAAAAATGGATGTCATTTTTTAGTTTTGAGTACCGCATATACTACACTATAATATGATATCCGTATCATAAACTGACATCGATTTTGACCTATCACTTACGGTTTACGAGATATTTATTGATAATAATAACAATAACGTTAATTTATGTTTGGAACGTTCCAGTGGAACGTTCCTGGAACGTTCCCAAGCGGCGGACATTTTACACGTTCCGGGAACGTTCCGAAAGTTCCCGCGGAACGTTCCGGGAACGTCCCAGGAACGTTCCGTGCTATTAGGGTACTCCCTGTTGCCTTTCCCTATAATATAAATATGTAAACCCTATAATATTGCATACATACATATTTATATGTAAAGGCAAAATAATTTCGAAATTTCACAATATGAGAAGAATGTAATAATGATATAAGTCTTACTATAAATATATACGAATGAAGCTAATGATAATTTACTTTCCACATTGCATTATATGGTGATTCGTGGACAAAGTTTTCTCTCCGAAATGTCGAAGATGAAGTAAATCTTGATTTCTTGTTGTAAATTATCTTAATGAATCAAATGTATCCCGCACACATATTGTTCATTCCAAAAATGACAAAAGTTTTTGTATAATAATCGCAGGCAAAAGATTAACATCAAAACAAAAAATTAGGTACTTTAAATATTGGTGCTTTCCTAAAACAACGGTTTTTTCAAACACATTTACGAATTTTCCCATATGAAGGTCGTAGAGTTTTTCAAACCTTATCTCGATTTGTCCCATCAACAAAAAGTTGGATTTTTAAATATTTTTAATTTTCTTTGGTATTGTGTTAACGATTTCAAATTGTCCGCCAGTACGAGTAAGTGTGATATATGTGAAAAGAAAATATAAAAATCCAAATTTCACCAGATTGTACTTTCATAACTGTTAATGAAACATATACTGATTATTGTGATGTATGATTCCTTTCCATTATTTGTCATTATGAACAATATCAACAAAAAAATATCAAAAAAAAAATTTGAATTTGGTTTAAAGTTTGATTGCATTATTTCTAAATTGATTAAAAAATAATTTATTTCTGTACATGTATATATCAGGATGTTATTTAGCAATTACTGTTACGTTCTTATATTTTCATCGTAAAAATGAGATTCATTAATCTCTTTAACCTCACAAACTTTTCTGTAAAATTTACGGACCCTAGTTGTAATCCTATTACAGACCTCTGCCAGTTTTGTTTATATTTTTCTGAAAGAATTGGCGAAATGAGAATTATGTATACACT
>CAKNYM010032065.1:0-34658 GCA_932195095.1 Andricus curvator
GAAAGTTTCCGTGCATTTTCTTGTCGAGTAGCTCTTGGTGAAAATTTGCAACCTCTGCTTTCTTCACTTTGGTTTTTAGAAGTGAAGCATCTAGATGAAGTAATGCACTTTCCTCACTTCTGATGTTAAAATTCAGGCCAAGGGTCTCGGCCGCTTGCTCCGCGGCTTTGTAAAGGAACGCTCCTTCGCCAATCATCTCGTGGTTCTTGACCATCTTTAGGAGAGGATCTCTGCCATTCGCAACGATGTAAGCTGTACTTAGAACAATCCGGTTATGAAGACACTGGAGATTCAGAAGTCCGCGTCCACCTTGACGGCGTGAAATATATAATCGCGGAACTGACGAATTGATATGCAAGCTTTTATGCATATGCATGACCTTACGTGTAATGACATCAAGGGCCTTAAGCTCGTTCTTCGTCCATTGAACTACCCCAAACGAGTAGAGTAGAACCGGGACGGCAAGCACGTTAGTAGCAGATACTTTGTTCAACGCCGACAGATTGGAAGACCAAATCTGTCGAAGAAGATGCTTGTATCTGCTTCGGAGAGACTCCTTCACTGATGTTCGTCCTGAATGCGGTTTTGAGGCACGCCCAGGTATGTATAGGTCTCTCCAGTATTAAGATGTCTGATAACACTTATATCCACAAGCTCAGGGTCCTTGGGAACGCCGGTAATCTTTCCTTTCTTCAGATAAATTTTGGCACACTTGTCCAAGCCAAAGTCCATCCCAATCTCTCCTGTGTAGTTCTTGACAATATTTATAGCAGTTTGAAGTTTGCTTCTACCAGAGGCACAGATCTTCAGGTCATCCATATAAAATACATGAGTGACCTTATGCTCGCGCTGATTAGTGTTGCCACAGAGGTATCCAGGAGAATTTCGTAGTGCGAGAGATAGAGGCAAAAGTGTGATGCAAAAAAGCAAAGGGCTCATGGTATCACCTTGAAAGACGCCTCTCTGGAAGGTGACGTTGTTCGTTGTCACACGATAATTTCTATATGAGATAGTAAATCTAGTTTTCCAAAGAGGCATCAATCTCTCTATGCATCTCACTATGTGTGGATGTATCTTCAAGCTTTCCAACAGACAGATGATAAGTCTATGAGAGGTTGAATCGAAAGCTTTCCGGTAGTCAATCCAGGCCATTGACAGGACGCGCTGATGGGCTGCAGCGTCTTTACAGAAACACCTGTCAATCAGCAGATTCTCTCGACAGCCTGCTACACCTTTTTTCGAGCCACGTTGTTCGTACATCTCTCGCCATACAGGCTCAATTCGTCGAACAATCCTGTTGTTGAGGACAGCTGTAAAGATCTTATACAGCGTGTTCAAACAAGTTATTGGCCTGTAATTCTCTGGGTTGGACAAGTTGCCTTTTTTTGGAAGGAGTATAGTGCGTCCTAATACCAGCCACTGCGGAATGGGCGTTTCCGACTTTAAATCTGAGGTGAATATGCGGGTCAAATGTTGGTGTGTAAAAGTAAACCTCTTCCACCAAAAGTTCTTGATACAATCTGGTCCAGCAGCGGAAAAGTTCTTCGTGCCTCTAAGTGCTTTTTTCACCTCTTCGGCAGTGATTGATGGACATTCCTCCTCAGATTTTATGAGGTTGTCGCAAAACTCCTTGAAGCGGATGATATTTTCAGTATCTTCTTTCAACCCTAGTGTTTTCGGGATCTTGTACACCTCTCTCCAAAAAGTCTCTACCTCCTTCGGCTTGGGTGGGTTTTTTTCAGAAACAGGTAGATCGCTGAAGAGGCGCGATGGGTCAGCGAGAAACTGTTGATTCTCCCTGACCCATCTCTCCCTCTTCTGTATTCTCCTTCTTGCGTCAGATAACAGCCGTCTTTTGTCAACAATATGCTGCTTGATTGTCAGTAGCTTTGACTTGTTTAGTGTGTGATTCAAGATCCTTAGTTCTTTGGCGAACTTTCGAACCTTTTCCGTAAACGGTCTACCAGATTTTATGTAGTCAATCACACATTGAACACGGGACGCATTCTGTCTTGCCCATCCAATCTTCTTGTTCAGTTGATGCAAGCGTCTTTTGGTCTTTTGATCGATCGTTGGTTTCAGCCTTCGACTTGAATCAGCTAAAGTTTTCGCAGCACCATAAACTGAGCAATTGATGGTCCAGAGGTCGGACTCTTGCGAGATATCTCCACGAAGGAAGGTATCCATTTCAGCCAGATCTTGGGGCTTAGGAGGAACTTGCATGTTAATGTTCCTTCTAGTAATGAAATTGCGATCATCTCTCAGAAGGTGCCTGCTTTCTGCGGTTGGTCTCAATGTCGCTTCCTCATCTTCGTCTGCAGCTTCATAAAGCAGCGGTTGGGGAAGCGCTCCGCGTACATATCCATTTTTCCGGAGGTAGTCGGCTTGATTTCGCAAAGACCGATGCGAAACGTGCTGAAGCTCTGGGTGTTTCTGGCACCACAGAGTACGCATACGCGCCATAAAGCCTCCGCGAACAGGGATAATGCTGGCATCGTAGCAATCTAGCACGTCATCCCTGAGTCGATCCGTCCACTCAATGTGGACTCGATTGTCTTGAACCGCATCTACAACATTTTGGTGTTTTGGTGGTTTCATTGTTGTTCCCACGAGCAGCTAGGGAAAGGGTTAGTCCGTCCTTGTAGAGCCCCGCGTGCAAGGATAAGGCTGCATACTCTGAGAGGTCGCCCGGTATCCCAGAGTCACCGTTTGAGACACCTAACCCAGGTGCCATTCAGCTTTCGGCACGGTTGTTAAGCTTCCGCTTAGGAGTTATTCCTTCGGGACCATCCCTGGACAATTGTCCGCGACTGCTTATTAATTATTGTAACCATATTCAGCAGAAACCCTTGGTACAGGAACCCTCTATCCGCAACCCGAGGACGCGTTCGGTGGCTTTGTCATAGGCCCTTCGGTTCTATTCCGCAGGAATCGAAACCGAAACCGAACTATATATATATATATATATATATATATATATATATATATGTATGTATGGCGAGAGATGTGCGAACAACGTGGCTCAAAAAAGGTGTATCAGGCTGTCGAGAGAACCTGCTAATTGACAGGTGTGTCTGTAAAGACGCTGCAGTCCATCAGCGCGTCCTGTCAATGGCCTGGATTGACTATCGGAAAGCTTTCTATTCAACCTCTCATGGACTTATCATCTGTCTGTTGGAAAGCTTGAAGGTACATCCACACATAGTGAGATGCATAGAGAGATTGATGCCTCTTTGGAAAACTAGATTTACTATCTCATCTAGAAATTATCGTGTGACAACGAACACGGTCACCTTCCAGAGGGGCGTCTTTCAAGGTGATACCATGAGCCCTCTGCTTTTTTGCATCACACTTCTGCCTCTATCGAGCATAAGGTAACTCATGTATTTTATATGGATGACCTGAAGATCTATGCCTCTGGTAAAAGCAAACTTCAAACTGCTATAAATATTGTCAAGAACTACACAGGAGAGATTGGGATGGACCTTGGCTTGGACAAGTGTGCCAAAATTCATCTGAAGAAAGGCAAGATTACTGGCGTTCCCAAGGACCCTGGGCTTGTGGATATAAGTGTTATCAGACATCTTCATACTGGAGAGACCTATACATGCCTGGGCGTGCCTCAAAACCGCATTCAGGACGTAACATCAGTGAAGAAGTCTCTCTGAAGCAGATACAAGCATCTTCTTCGGCAGATTTGGTCTTCCAATCTTTCGGCGTTGAACAAGGTATCTGCGACTAACATGCTTGCCGTCCCGGTTCTACTCTACTCGTTTGGGGTAGTTCAATGGACGAAGAACGAGCTTAAAGCCCTTGATGTCACTACACGTAAGATCATGCATATGCATAAAAGCTTTCATATCAATTCGTCAGTTCCGCGATTATATATTTCACGCCGTCAAGGCGGCCGCGGACTTCTGAATCTTCAGTGTCTTCATAATCGGATTGTTCTAAGTACAGCGTACATCGTTGCGAATGGCAGAGATCCTCTCCTAAAGATGGTCAGGAACCACGAGATGATTGGCGAAGGAGCG
The DNA here is from genome assembly GCA_932195095.1 of Andricus curvator. NCBI lineage: Eukaryota > Metazoa > Arthropoda > Insecta > Hymenoptera > Cynipidae > Andricus > Andricus curvator. The sequence goes on from CAKNYM010032065.1 coordinate 4,035, forward strand.
TTCCTTTATAATGCCGCGGAGCAAGCGGCCGAGACCCTTGGCCTGAATTTTAACATCAGAAGTGAGGAAAATGCATTACTTCATCTAGATGCTTCACTTCTAAAAAGCAAAGTGAAGAATGCAGAGGTTGAAAATTTTCACCAAGAGCTACTCGACAAGAAAATGCACGGAAACTTTGACAGAAATGTAGAAAGGCAGTCCTTGTCAAAGGAGCAAACTTTTGCTTTCCTCAAATCATCAGGGCTTAATTCAGGTACAGAGAGTTTTATTTTCGCATGCCAGAACGGTGTCATTTCCACCTTAACATACCGTAACCGCATTTTATGTCAAGAAGTTCCCACTGATAGTTGCAGAGCGTGTCATGCACACGCAGAGTACCTAGAACACATACTACCAGGGTGTCCGACCCACGCAGGAACGACGTATATCTATAGACATAATGCGGCCCTAAGAGTGCTTTATTACCATCTTTGTCGCTCTTACGGAGTTGGCCGCGACCCTGCCCTACCGAACGCTCCAAGGGTGATAGAGTCGATTGTTCGAAACGAGAAGTGCCAAATTTTCTGAACTACGATTTTCGGGCAGCAGTCTCCGTTGCGCACTCGAGGCCTGACATTGTTCTCCAAGACTTCGAGAAATAAACTATATTCGTGATCCAATTCTCGGCTCCGTCCGAATACAACATCACTGCAAAGGAGAAAGAAAAAGAGCAGAGGTATGAAGACCTTAAAAGAGAGCTACAACGACTGTACCCAAAATATTCGGTACAAGTGATTGTCCTTGTGATAGGTGCTCTCGGAGGTGCGAAACTATCACTGGTTCGTAACCTTAAAGCCATCCCCGTGTGCAAAAAATATGCCAAGGCACTTGCGAGATGGATGCAGAAAGCCGTCACCCTTGAGTCGCTTCGTGTCCTCAAGACACACGAGGGTTTTGCCAGCCTGTCGTTGTGATTTCGTCGTGGCCTGTGACCACCCATCTCACGGTTGTAAGACGTGGCCATAGATGTAATTTACCGCGGTGCTACTGGGGGCTATTGACATTTTTTCTTTGGATGGCAGTTAACGTTAAGTTAATTTTGAAGGTGTCATGTTTCTTGGCTAAATTCTGATTAGATTTTAGACAGATGTTTTATTAATTAATTCATATGACTAATTTGTTCATTAAGAATGTTTAACAAACAATTGTCCTGATTATAAACTGATTATTTGAATTCAACTTTTCAAGAGTTTCGGGGAACAAGCGTCAATCAGTTGGTCCATAACGGTGGTCGCTGGGATTGCTATTGATTTGTTTTTGTTCGAATCTCTTGCAATCGGGCCAATAATTTTAAATTAGATATTTTGGAGAATTTTATGATTCCTTTATTCTTCAGTAAAATTGAATTTATCAATAAATGACATTGTGAATCAACATTTTATAGTCATGTATGGATTCAGGGGTATTAGGGAAGTATGCACCACGTGAAGTTTTAATATATATCGTTCATGCGTTTCAGATACTGCCTGAAATTTCAGTGATTTGTGGCTTTGGTCAATGTGGAAGTATCAGCACCGCAGGAAAAATTGAAAGTTGTTCGTAGAGGAGGCGTAATCATTATCCACCTCCGTCCGTCTCATTACACTTCTCTGCCCGCGCGGGGGGTCTAATTAGGTGTGGCTTAGATCCCAGCGACAATCTTATACCGCCTCTCTCTCCCTGACCAATGTGTGACCCACTATAATATGTTAGTGCGGAACAAGAATGGGGCATCCACCTCGGGCACCATACTTCTTAGCTGACCTGATACGCGGATACCATGGAGCCTAGCAACAACAACTTTTAGTTTCCCGGCTTCATGGGGTCTACCGTAACAAAAAAATCCAGTACTTTATTTTCCAGGATCCAAAAAATCAGGAATCTGTTATTCCTATGGCAGATTAATCTATAAATTCGAATTTGAATAGCGAAAAATCCGGTACTTTATTTTCGAGGAGCGAAAAAATCGGGATCCTATTATTCGTGGAGCAGAATAATCTCGAACTCTGTATCCGAGTAGCAAAAAAATTCCAGTACTTTACTTTCATCGAGCAAACAAATCAGAAATTTGTTATTCATGTAGAGGATTAATCTATAAATTCGAGTCAGAAGGGCAAAAAATCGTGTGGCAGATTAATCTGTAAATTCGAATTCGATTTGCAAAAAAATCCCGTACTTTACTTTCGTGGAGCAAAAAAATCAGAAATCTATTATACTTGTAGAAGATTCTCCTATAAATTCGAATTCGAGTAGCTAAAGATCCAGTACATTATTTTTGAGAAGCAAAAAAATCGGGAATCTGTTATTCAAGTAGTAGAATAATCTAGAACTTCTAATTCGAGAAGCAAAAAAATCCAGTAATTTATTTTCGAGGAGCACAAATGTCGGGAATCTATTATTTGTGTAGCAGATTAAACTATAAATTCGAATTCGAGAAGCAAAAAAATCCAGTACTTTATTTTCGAGGAGCACAAAAATCGGGAAACTATTATTCGTGTGTGTAACGAAATAATTTAGAACTTTGAATTCGACTAGCAAAAAAATCCGATACTTTATTTTCAAAGAGCCAAAAAATCAGAAATCTTATATTCATGTAGAAGAATAATATAGAACTTCGGATTTGAGTAGCAAAAAAATACAGTACTTTACTTTCATGGGCAAAAAATCAGGAATCTGTTTTTCGTGTAGCAGGTTAATTCAGAAAGTCGATATCAAAGAGAAAAAAATCGGTAATCTATTATTCAAGTAGCAGAATAATTCAAAACTTCATATTCGAGTAGCGAAAAAATTCGGTATTTTAATTTCGAGGAGCAAGAAAATCCAGTATGTTATTTCCGAGCATCAAAAAATCGGGAATATATTATTCGTGTGGCAGATTAATCTATGAATTTGAATTAAAGTAGGAAAAAAATCGGGCACTTTAATTTCGGGCAGAAAAAAATCGGGAATCTATTATTCGTGTAGCAGAATAATGTTGAAGTTCGAATTCAAATAGCAAAAAAATCCGGTTCTTTAATTTCGAGAAGCGAAAAAATAGCGAATCCACTATTCGTGTGGCAGAACAACTTAGAACTTTAAATTCGAGAAGCAAAAAATCCGGTACTATATTTTAAAAGAGCAAAAACCTCGGGAATCTATTCTTCAAATAGCAGAATAATCTAGAACTTCAAATACGTGTAGCACTAAAATCCCGTACTTCAGTTTCGTGGAGCAAAAAAATCGGGATAAGCTAAAAAATTTGGCGTATTCCATTTTTCATTTTGCCTTGGTGGTGGCGCTGAGTCCTTGGACCTCTTTAATGGTGCTCTTTTGTTCATTGGTTATATCCAAGCTTGAATATGAATCTGTCATCGGGGCACCACAAACAATTAATCAAATCAAGTCATTTGAAAGCTGTCGAAGGCGTTTTCTAAAATATTTAGCTTGTAAAGAGGATACTGCTTATCATCCTCGTGGGTCTGCTCACCAGGTCCTACGCAATATATTTCAGGTTGGTCGCTTGAAGACAGGCGTACAGTTTCAAGTATCATGACACTTTTTAAAATCACTCCTGGACCAATTGAGTGCTCAGTATTTCTGAAACTACTATCTTTACATCCGCCGCAATTCTGAAATACGGATTCGACAATGTTTCACCTTAAAAAGAACCAATCTCGTAACTATCCGTTATTCAACATGTGCAGTAATGCTAATAAGTTTGTACTTGAACCAGTTGTAACAAAATTGTGTATTTCTGTTAATGTGTCCTTCGCCTTTGCGCTGCCTCTTCGGATCTTGACCGGAGGATGAATTACGAGGGCGGGGATTCATTCTCTCATTTGAATTTTGTTCCTCGCCGTCGAGATGCTGCTCCGGATTATAACCAGAGGACGAGTCACAACGGCGAAAACGGGTACGCACCCCGAGGGGGGTTCTTGGTAGTGACATCTGGAGCTAAAGATGGTAAGGGGACGTGGATTGACATCACAGCATGTGATCGATAAAATTTCTGTCTATATTTTTTCGTCTATATCAGTAACGATACATGAAATAAAATATTTATCTATCTGACATTGGGTTTACAAAAAGTTAATTCATTATGATACTTCGGACATTCGTCTAACGTTTTGTGGATTCTAAAAGAAGATTGCTTATCGCCGTGATGGTCTCGTTGACCGTTATCTCCTCACGGGATGCAGATTGGTCGGACGTTTAGCTTGATTTTAAAAAAGATTGCACATTCTTATTATCTTTGAGTATTCTTCGTTCATTAAAGTCCCGAATATCACGAAATTGGAATTGCCAAAATAGATGTACGCGTTCGTTTTCTGGTATAAACGGATATTTTCGGAGCTTTTCTCTCCGGTGCCGGGATGTTTTCACGATCAATCCGATCCGGCAATACGCTGAGCAACTGCTAAACCACGCCTGCCGCCTCGACCCGAAGCCGTTGCGCAAGTTCCCCGCTTCATTTATGTCATGAATTTCTTGTTCCTTCTCGATTTATTCGTTGGCTTTGTGCTTCCAATTGATTGTAACTGTATCGACTCTTCGTGTTTCTGATTTTCCTTGATAACGCGTGTTCCTTTTTGGATGAAATCTGTTGCTGCTTCCTGTTGTACTCTGGTATCGTGATGTGGTCGGCTTATTTTCATTTTCACGATCCCTCATTCTCGGTCGCGATTTTTTTCCTTCTCGGATCCGGGTATCATCCCCCATTCTCCTATTTTCGCTGTTATACTGCGTGTTTTTTTATCAATTCTGGTAGTTTTGACGCCAATCACAATTGTATTTGTTTGAACGTCATGATTCCCCTTGGCTCCTTTCTGTATCTTGTTTTCCTTGATTTGTGTTTATGCTCTCAATACAAATTAATATTTTTATCAGTTGTTGCGTGTTTGATAAATACGTTGATCCTATCGCAAGTTGGACGTTAGTTGGGAGTTGTCTTACAATAACGTGATTTCTCGTATATTCTGTATTTAGTGGTACGAAGTATTGAGCTTGTGTCACTTGTTCATAGAAATACGATAAGGCCGCGCTTTTTTCACATATTGTGTTTCGTCACGATTAGACAATTTCGCGTATTAATTAAATTGTATGTAATTGCTGAGTATTCATACAAAATATTTACTCGTGCAATACTTATTTTTGGGAGCCGAAAGTCTGAGATTCGTCCTTCACGTTCATTCGTTTATAAGGTGCAATTTCGGATTCCCTTATAATAATATTGCACAAGTGAATATTTTGTATGAATACTCAGCAATTACACAATATTTGATGGTGCTCTCGATTTAGATTCAAAGAGTGAGGTTTAATCTATATTTTATGATTTTTCTCAATTCTGTGGAACACTTTACTAAATTTAGCAAAGATTTGAATATAAGATTACAAAACGTTCATTCAGCTGAAAAAAACTTTTAACTTTAAAACTAAATATTTTTTGACTTGTTTATTAAAATAATTTCAACGTAGGCTGACTCGATGAGAAATTTTATAATTTTTCAAATTCTTATCATTAGGACTAGGGCTTCCGCTTCCACTAAATGTGAATAATGATGTGTGGACTGACGTAGGTTCAGTAAGGCTTATATATCATATGATGGTGTGAATTTGTGAAGAATTTTGAAGACTCTCAAATTCGTAAAAGAGAGGGAGTAATAAATAATACAATAGTCAATTGCAATAAAACAAAGTTCGAATAAAAAAAGGCAAGAAATTTCGGCAACAGTAAACGAGCCCGAGCTTTCCGTTTACCAACTCGGAACGGTACCGCGTGATCTAACAGGGAGTGAAAATACTTCCACATCACGGTCCAGGTAACGTGCGTGGATTTCTTAAAAGTCGTTTCTCTCGAGAATGGCTTAAAAGAGCATTAATGACTTTAGCATATTACAAGTTTGGTGAAGACCTATTCCTGGAAGGATTATGAATCCCAACAAATTCTGAAGGAAGTAGGGAAACATAAACAATCCATGAGAGCAGTTAAAATGAATAATATAAAAAGGAGGTTATATATGCCCCAAAAGTAGACGATATTTAAAAGCCATTATTAAATTATACAAGTTTTTTCATTACGAGAGAATCAGATGAAAATCAGAATTAATTTAGAGATCATAAATAAGAAGGTTCACTAAATAACAATATAGAAGAAGATTAATTGATACATGAATTAATAGCCAGGATAAACAAAGATCCTGTGACCTACGTGGATACGTTATCAATATCTATTTGGTAATTGAGGAGCCATAAACAGTCTTATGTCACTGTGTCTACTTGACAAGCATAATATTCAGCTATGAGATGGAAGCCACAAAATCAGAAATTTTGTTGCTTTTTAAAACAATAAAAAAGAATTTACAAGAGCGTATACGGTTAAAAAATTTATTGTATTTTTTTTGCCTGATGAATCTGCGACCTCAGATGTTTACAGATACAGAACATGGCAAGTTGTGACTAAGTTAGAGGATGGAAGCTTGACCTCAGTAGAAACGGCGATTTTGTTGTGTTCTTTAGAATAAAAGTTTGAGAATTGTAAGAGGAGCTTCGTAGATATATTTGCAATTTAGAAGACATAATATTAGAACAAATATTTATAGTTTCAACAATATGCACTGAATTTTTAAATTAGAATGTTTAGCAAATTTCGTAGAGTCAAAGTGTCGATGAAGGGAGAAAGTTTTGAGAAGCAAAGACTTCTAAGCTTCATCGATATTATTACTTGATGGTAGAATCATAGCTCTGCTTTAGCAGTGCATGATTTATAGTTGCTAAACGACGACATATAAGAGGAAAACACGAGTTCAGTTGTTTTTGTATAGAAAGTAACAGGTGTGTTCAGACGTTTAATATGAGAGAGTGAAAATACAGATTATATTTAATTAAATACGACGACTGTTATTAGTCATAAAGCCCTTAAGTCCAATATATTTCAAAATTAAATATTTAACTGTGCTTACCAAAATTTTCGCGCATTTTTTCAAGACAATCATTGCTAGTTCCTATATATTTTAATTTATACCAGAAAATTGCCAAGTTGAAACTCATTAAAAAATTCCAGTAGAAATTAATTTCCAATATTATCAGTTAATCTCACGTATTGTATCGTATTTATAACCGTTACATTCCAGCCATTCCTTAGTTCTTTCCTTCTTATCTGTGGAAATTCTATTCCTAAACTGGTTTTATCCAACATATGACTCGCTTATGTTATTCATCAGTTTATTTTCTTTGCTTGGAGTAATGCATCACATATCGTAATTCATTTTATGATTTATTCAGAGCAGTTTTCTTGCGTCTGTAACAAAGAAAAAAAAGCTTTATAGAATACTGTATTAAAAGACAATTGTCACATAATAGCCTCAGGTTATCGATTTAATTTAAGCGTGCCTAAAAGTGCACATAGGATGATGTGAAGTTAGTAATATTCATCTGCACTTTTTCCACAACATCTATTGTTTCCCCAATTTGTGAAACAGTGTCACGTTTTCTAATAGTTCTTTCGCAGAATTCAACTAAAGGACCGACAAGACTAGGTTTCTGTAATATGGGAGGGGTGCGAGCTGGTGAAAAAGAACACTCACAGTTGCCATAAATGGTAACTAAAGTTAAAATATTCGTCGACCTGAAAATTTTAATATGAAAAGATCAGACTAATATCTGGTGGTTGGCGCCAGGTACCTATGGAGATGCCACCGGGTAAATCGTAAGACAAGTTTTTAAATTTAATCATCATTATTCAAATCCGAGATTCGAAAAAAAAGATTAATATGAGAGTTTACCCCCGAAAAAAAGAAATAAAAATTAACTTAAATCTAGCTCCGAAGGAGAGAGACTTCGCTTATTTGTTATATTTTTACTTCTGATAATGGGCCCTGCTTTACCGATCATCTTCTTACCCTCGTTTATGCGCCTCTTCCCTTCAAACACCATGATTTTTGTTTTATTTACGTTAATTTTGAGGCCCATACTGTTCATGCTTGTATTCAGTTTTTTCAACATTTTTCGTAAGCCTTCGATTGTTTCTGCCATAACAACGTTATCAAGTACCCTTACTGTTTCGACATCCACATCTTCTTTGTCAAAGAGAGCCATTCTTAGACACTTGTCCATAAATATAATAAATAGCCATGTGAACATAACGCATTCTTGTCCAACACCTTGCATAATATCGTACCAGTCACTCAGTTTTCCATTAGCCCTTACACTCGCTTTGCTACCAGTATATATTATTTTTACTGCTTGTAGGAGCCATCCATTGACTGCGTACTCTTTTGAGACTTCATCAAGTTTGCTCCTATCCACCTTGTCAAACGCCTTTTCTTGGTCAACAAATGCACAGAAGACTTTCTTTCCTACTCTTAAGCTTTTTTTTTGTGATCTGTCTTAAACTAAATATCTGATCTGTACATGATATTCCTGGCATAAATCCACTTTGGACTTCCCATATCTTTTCTTCTGTGATTTCCATTACCCTACGAATAAGTATTTTTGAGTATATTTTACTTACGGTACTTAGTAGGCTGATACCTCTGTAATTACTGCAGTTGCTTTTATCTCCCTTCCTTTTGTATATTGGTACTATAATCGCTTTTCTCCAATCGTCTGGGACTTCTCCCAGCTGACCGTATTTAAGCATTTCAGCGTGAATACTTTCTACACCAGCAGCCTTGCCGCTTTTTAGGTTCTTAATTCTATCCCTAACCTCAGTGACACAGATTTTCTCCATTGATTTTTCTGACGCATCATGTTCTATATCGCAGTTCTGGTGCCCTAAAGCATCACCTCCAAATAATTCTTTAAAAGAGTCTTTCAAAGCATCTAGTATCCCGTCTGTATTATATAGCATATTGCCCTTGCTATTTCTCATTCTGACAAACTCTGTACTTTTATTTTTCTTCATAGATTTATAAAACAGTTTCTTGCTTCCTTGAAAGTTGTTTTCTATTTTCTTCTCTTCTTCTGTTCTGATTATATTTTTACTTTTCTTGAATAGTCGTTTAACTTTCCTCTTTTTGTGTCTGTAATCATTTTCAAGTCTATTTCTCTCCTCATCGCTAAGACCTGTGATGTTCAACGTTCTGTTGTACGCTTATTTTTTTTTTCTTGTCGGGCTGCCTGAATTTCATCATTCCACCATGCATCACCAGACGTTTTTCCTACAACCGCAGTAACTTCCGGTTTCTGTAAATTTGCGATTTTGATTCGTGTTTTTTCTTTCGTTTTTTGGTTCTCCTTCTTCTCCATCTCTGACCTAAATTTACTTGGGAGACTAGAAGGTAATGGCCAGTATTGCATTTAGAGCCTCTCATGACCCTTGTATCTTTTACTAGCTCTCTTAGTCTTTCATCCGCCACAACAAAGTCAATTAGACTGTGGCTATTTCCTCTAGACCAGGTGTACATGTGGATCATCTTATGCCTAAAACAAGTATTTGTAATAAATAAGCCCTTTTCTAAATATAAGCTCACTAATCTGTCTCCGTTATCATTTTTTCTTCTAGGATCCCTGAAATTACCTAGCACCATTTCTTTTCACTGAAGTTGGATGCCAACCCATCCATTTATATCACCTAGTAAAATGATTCTTTCACCATGATCGCAAATACTTATTGTATCATATAAAATGTCTCAGGAGGCGTCTTTTACTTCACTCGGATCACTATCATCTCAGGCGTAGCATGATATGATAAATAATCTTCTGACTCCTTTTTTCATTCTAATACACAGCAATCTGAACTACCATGTGATTCACTAGCTACTCCTGATAATATTTTAAATTCGCCTTCCAGCACCCCATTTTCTTTGTTTCTACTTTCGCATCCCTTTTCCTTTGTTTGAGGTAAACATGTGCACGCCTTTTATCAATCAAAATTTCATTAAATTTCGAGGCTATTTTATTGTTTGTGTTATTCATTGTTTAAATTGTACGCCCAACTACCACCTTTATGCGAGAAATTTTGTTTGTGAGTCGAAATCATGCCCAAGGTAAGTAGTGATTCGTCGTAAGGTGGAGAGTGTAGTTATAACGTCAGTCTCACCAAACTTCGGTTAATGTTATGGAGGGGGGGGGGGACAGAACTGGAACCGATATATTCATAGTTGGCTGGTGTTTTATGCTGACAAGGTCACCAGCCTTCAGCAGCGTTGTATTAGAGAAATTTTTTGATAAGTATTAGAATATTATAGAATTCCGTGAAATTTTCTGAAATTTTTAATTGTCAAATCCTTGAAAACAAACGCAGAAGAAGCTGAGGGAGTTAAATGACAGATTGTTCATGGTGGAAAAAATTCTCTGCAAATTCTCTGCAAATTACTTCATAATATCCCTGCAATAGTTCTGCAAGTCCTCTGCAAACGTCTCCTGCATTACTGCTTAAATTGAAACACTTTAGCATAAATGCAGAAGAACTCTGCATTACTCTTCTTCAAAAATTGGTCTGCATTCTCATGCATTTCTCAGCGAGTTTTCTGCAAAGAATATTCGCAAATACTCTGTAAAAGTCTCTGCTTTACTGTTTAAATTGAAGCACTTCAGCAAAAATGCAGAGATGCTCTGCATTACTCTGCGGCAGACAATTCTCTGCATTGTTCTAAAAATGTTCGTAGAATTCTTGAACGGGACAGTAGTTTTAGCAACGAGAATCTTCCAAATTTGCGAAAATAAAGTCCGTTAAAAACAAAAGTGCGCCGTCGTTTCCAACACGAAAAAAAAAAGATTCCGATTTATATGGAGGGGCGGCTTCCACATTTAACCCACTTTGTATATCAGAAGGAAGGAAGGAAAGGACGGACGGAGGACACACGAGAGACACATACTTAACGTATTGTACACACATAGCCTAACCTAACATATATATATATATATATATATATATATAATTTACAAAAAAAGTTAAACAACCACCGCAGGGTCCCACTAAGAGCAACTGACATCCAAGAAAATGTCAATAGCCCCCAGTAGCAACGCGGTAAATCACACCTATGGCCACGTCTCACAACCGTGAGATGGGTGGTCATAGGCAACGACAAAATCACAACGACAGGCCGGCGAAACCCTCGTGTGTCTTGAGGACACGAAGCGACCCAAGGAGGACAGCTTTCAGCATCCATCTCGCAAGTGCCTTGGCATATTTTTGGCACGCAGGTATGGCTTTAAGGTTAAGAACCAGTGATAGTTTCGCACCTCCGAGAGCACCTATCACAAGGACAATAACTTGTACCGAATATTTTGGGTACAGTCGTTGTAGCTCTCTTTTAAGGTCTTGATACCTCTCCTCTTTTTCTTTCTCCTTTGCAGTGATGTTGTATTCGGACGGAGCCGAGAATTCGATCAAGAATATAGTTCGTTTCTCGAAGTCTTGGAGAACAATGTCAGGCCTCGAGTGATATGAGGTGAAAATTCGGGCCAGATGCTGGTGGGTTGAAGGAAACTTCTTCCACCAGAATGTCTTGATACCATCTGGTCCCGGAGCGGAATAGTTCTTCATGCCTCTTAATACGTTTTTCACCTCCTCGGTAGTGATAGGTAGGCATTCCTCCTCAGCTGTTATGAGGGCATTGCACAGATCCTTGAAGCTATTTATGTTCTTTGAGGCTTCTTCAAGTGGATGTTGGACCTCGTAGACTTCTCTCCAAAATGCTTCGACCTCTTCTGGTTTGGGCGGAAGGTCGACAGTAACTGAAGGGTCTTGGAAGAGTCGAGATGGGTCAGACAAAAACTGTTGATTTTTTCTGACCCACCTCTCTCTCCGCTCTAGACTTCTCATAGCGTTAGATAGTACTCGTATTCTGTCAACAATGTGCTGCCTGATGGTCAGTAGCTTTGACTTGTTGATTGTGTGATAACGGATCCGCAGTTAGCGCGCGAACTGTCGAACCTTGGCAGTGAAAGTCCTGCCAGTTGTTATGCAGTGAATCACACACTGCATGCGGCACGCGTACTGTCTTGCCCAGCCTATCTTTATGCTAAGTTGATGCATTCGTCTTTTGGTCTTATGATCAACGGTTGGTTTTGTTTTACGGTTTGCATCTGCCAAAGTTCTCGCTGCATTGTACACACTACAATTGATAGTCCAGAGGTCGGATTCTTCGGAAAAATCTCCACGAAGCTAATCATCCAGTTCAGTCAGATCTTTGGGTTTGGGAGAAACCTGAATGTGGATGTTTCTGCGGGTCTTGAAGCATCGTTCTTCCTCTATTGGATGCCTGTTCGAGGATGGTCTCAGTGTCGCCTCTCTTTCTCTGATGCCGGTTTGTTCTGGCTGCGGTTGTGTAGGCGCTCCGCTTATGTAACCCCTCTTCTGGAGGTCCTCGGCACTTTTCGCAGACGTTTTTGCGAAAAATCCGAGAACTCTGGGTGTTTCTCGCACCACAGAGCATGCAGTCGCGCCAAGTAACCTTTTCGTTCAGGGGCCATACTGGTATCATAGCACTCCAGCAGGTCGTCCCTGAGTCGATCCGTCCACTTAAAAGTAATGAGATCCTGCCGGTCAATCGCATTGACTCCGTCTTGATTGGCTCCCCCAACTCTAGGGTAGTCGGCATTGTTGTCCGACATATTGTCGGGAGCCCTGCGCGTTCGATTGTTTTGAACCGCACTTCCTACAACTATGTTTGGTGTTGTCATTGTTGTTCCCACGAGCAGCGAGGAAAAAGGGTTAGTCCATCCTTGTAGAGCCCCGCGTGCAAGGATAAGGCTGATACTCTGAGAGGTCGCCCGGTATCCCAGGATATATATATATATTTTTTTTTTTTAATTAATTATAGATTTTTTTCAAGTGAAGTAAATCTTTTTTTTTTATTCTTAACCTCAAAATCGAGCATTCTTTATAAAAATAATGAATAAGGTCGATGATACGTTTTTGTTGATTATAATTATAGTTATACACGTAAAAGCAGGAACATTTACTCAATCCGAATGTTCACTTCTGTTTAATATATAATTGTGCTGCTAATTTCTGAATTGAAAAATCATAAAATAGAATAATTAGAAATGAACCAGAGTTAGACACTTAAATTGAACAGATATATAAGTGTTCCTGCCTTTAAGTTTACTGCGATAATTACAATTGATAAAAAACATTGTCGATTTCATAAATCATCTTTATAAAGAAAGGAGGTTAGAAACGAAGAAGACTTTGCATTGCTTTGCATTACATTTTTTGTTTGAATCAAATCAATATTTTCATGAATTCAAATAAACAAATTTTAAACAAATTAATTGCTTAGAACGACTTTACGCTAGGACGCGTATTTTTTGTTTGGATCGTAAAAAATCATTGTCATTATTATTATATAAATAAGACAATGAAAATACGTCAGGAGGATAGGAAAACTATGGGACGCCGTTATGGGCGTGGCCTAATCCCCCTCTCTACCCCCCGTCTGGCGCCGACGAGTCACAGCAGATAAGAGGGGACTAGCCGAGATTTATGTAGTTGGAGAGGGGGAGAGGGAACCCCGGTCTGGAAAATTGTGGGTGTAGTGACGTCACACATGGAGTTCCCAAACTTGAAAATGGAAAGAGTGGAGGAGTGGAGGAGTGGAGATTCCCGACTATCGAGTTCAGGGCGTTGTGACGTAATAATGTTGGGGTTTCCCTAGAGAAAAAGATACTCAAACGATTTTTAATATTTTTAATTAGACAAGTAATGTTTTAAATTGAATAATTTTAAAAAACAAAATTTATTGTTCATTTATTAGTGAAATAAGTTTATAAAAATAATTATCTAAAACAGAGGAAGGGTAAATAATAAGAGCAACAGTTTTTTGTAAAAAAGTATAAATATATTTTTATTTCAGTATTAAAAAAATACCATTTATTCAGTCTATTTTTCTTTTGTAGTAAAAGAGCGAAAAATTGGATCTATCTTAGAGCTAAATATATAAATTTAGACATTTTTGTTACAAAAAAACACACACGCACATACGCTTACACACACGGAGAAAAATACGCAGCAACACATACATACACGTACACACAAAATTACACAGGCTACGGATAATTATTTTTAATATCACAGACAGTTCATTCTAATCCTCATCAGTCTCACAATCGCTTTAGTTACCCTTATCGTAGGGATAATCGGCTTCATCACAATCATTCTCGATAACTTCCAGCGGTGAACTAGAAGCTATCCGACCGAAATGTGCGGGGGTCAAGTTGTACCCAAACCTTTTTAAGCCTGAGACGAGAGGTTGCGAAGGTTGAGCACACGGAAACGATGAGTCAAAGGTGCTCATTTCAGAATCCTCATCCCCAGATGAAAGGATGCTGGATTCATTATCTGTAACAAGATCAATTATATAAGCAATTTGTAGAAATTATAAACCGTAAAATTCTTACATTTATAAGTGTACCCACGCACTTTTTCTTTTTAAAAATAGAAGGTGGATCAGAGTAGATTTAAACCAGAAAACCCCTGCATGGTAAGAGTATTCACTCTGTTGATCTCACTCTTTTAAAACCGTATGGTAGAGAGTCGTGGTTATCAATTTTCCCCTTCTCAAATTGACAACTTTGCAGAGCTTACTTTCGGGTTTTGTAATGACATCGTGAAGCGGTTCGGCATTTTCTAGGACGAGTTTACGGATGGACTCAAAGTTTACAAGGCGTGAATTTTTATAATTTAAACTGATACCCTTGACCTTACACACCTGATGCTCAGTGCCGTCAGGTGAAGCTACTATGTAGGCGTAAAACTTGGGCCCCCCAGTAACAAGTTCTCAAATAAAACTACCAACCCCGTAAACTTCAAGTTCATCCTTCAAGTCGCCTAAAAATTTACCAACCGGTGGAATATAACCTTCTGTATTATTACGATCGATTAAAAGGACTGAATCTATATCGTAATACAGAGTGCGGTTACCCAGTTTAGAAAGATACTGATACAATATTAATCGCGCTTGGGATACTGTATATGCCGCAATTACAACGTTTGATATATGCGAAGGTGTATGAGTATTTTTCTTAAACTGGTATGCTATATACAGGGCTGTGTTATTTTGCTGAAGTATATTATTGCTCTCAATCTCCGGATTGGCTGAAAGCTTGAGTAATTCATCTCGTGTCTTCACAATATGCGTTTAGGGTAAATTTTCACGCTGTCCAAATTTACCCCAAAAAGAATTCAGACACAGCTTGGCAACCGAACGCAACTCTGGATTTTTTTTCACTTTGCTAGACTCTAGTTCAATGCCTTCTTTTGTTTTTATCTCCTCTTTATATGCTACTTTCAATACTTCGCCAACACATATGGGGTGCAACGGTCTCCTTTGCCAGAGACGGTGTTGTACTGGGTTGTTTTGTAATTCCAAATTTCGAAAATTTTTGTAATTTTATAACCCAGTGTTACGGCTTTTTTGAGTTCATCAGAAACCCATGATCCCTCAAACTCGCGCGATGTTGCTTCAGTGTGTGGACAATCAATTTTTTCAAGGTTTTCGCAACATTGGCGACAGAGAGCGAACATGAGTTTATTATGAAATCTTGTTGATAAAAGAGAGTGATAGAGAGATTGCGATGGCAATAGACGGCATTTAATTAAACCTTCGACATTGTTTATATCCGTATTGTTGAGTCCTGTTAATATTTTACAATCATCTCCGACATATACATCTGGATGACCAGCAGGAAACTTTCCTGATTTTAAAACTTTTGGGTATAAAGAATGAACATCAAGATACCGCATTTTCTCACCCTCTTTTATTTTATAGTAACACCGGGTGGTCTCAGTGCGCCCCCCGAAAATCGCGTCTCGCGGATTTAAGGGTTCTTTAACAACAAGGGGGTTTTTAATAATGATATTTTGTAATCCTAAATCCGTTTTTTTCAATTCATTAAAATCATACTCCCACATCTCTGTGACCAGGTAACCATTTCGCCTCATTTTATCACTTTGCGCGAGCGTTCTTTCTTAGCGGGCTTTTAGAGTATCATCGGAACTGTTTAGTTTGGTGTCACGGTTATCGGGATAGCAACGTACACACCCATGCCAAAAGCAACCGTGAAATTGTAAAACATGACCCACCCCGTTTAATTCATAAAACCCATCAACTGCATTCCCCTCTTTTGAACGATTTTCACGGCCTCTTCCAGCATGAGCGATGGTTATACCGCGTGGTTATTATAGCGATGGCATCGGGTTTTAGACAATTTTTTCTAAACTCCACAGAACAAGCCGATGGTGTTGTGGTGCTTTCCGTGAACGGACAAACATTTCTAGCCTCTAAAAACTGCTTTCGAAAGACGAGACAAGCGCGTTGCAGAATGTCGAAATCACTCTTACAATATTCAACTAATTCCTTCTGAAAATCAAAGCGATGATATGGTTCGGAATTTTTTTCCTAATACCACTTTAAAAAATTATCCCTTGCAGATACGGATATAGTATCTGGTGAATAATATTTTAAATCAGGATTGGTCCAACATAGTTTTGATTTTCTGGAATATTGAATAAATGGGGGAATACACCTTCCCCCCCCCCCCACACCTGTAAGACCAAACGCTGTAGGTAGAGCACTCAACGCCATCTGTGTATAATTCAGGCTGTCGATAAAACCCGTTTTTTAACATCCATGCAAAGAATTTTCGAGCCATTTAATATAAAACTAGGTTCTTTCCATGGAAAGTTATTATTCTCAACCAGGTGTTCAAGAATAAATTGAGAGTCAAAACTTTTAGCGTTATGTGCAATGCAGATGATTTTCTTGAACTTTTTTATTGGTCTGAGGGCAAAGTCTAGAAAATCAGCAATACATTTTTCCCCTCTAAACAAGTATTTGCGAATACGGCAGTGCTCACAGGATTTTTTTATGTCTTGCTCCCCGAGACAGAACGTACACACTTGATGTACTACACATAAATTTGGTATGTGGGCATTTTTAGTCTCGTCACCTTCAAGTGTTTTATTTTGTTCTATCTCGAGGTCATAAAATAGGAAAATCACGGGGTCGTCAGCATTTGTTCTTGATTTAATACGTCGTATGTAGCATCTATGATTAAACTCGCGGATCTCTTTACAACTATTGCAAAATGAAAAACCATACTTGTGGTCTTTGAATTCTACAATATTTGTTAATTTGGAACAACCCGAGCAAATTTTTTGAACACTACATACGCTTTTGAATTTAGAAAATGAGTCTGGCCGAAGATGTTGATCAAAGCAGGCTTGGTTATAAAATTTCCGCAAACAGTTCACACATTTTTTGTATGGTTCTACATGGTCTTGCATATTATTATTATTATTATTTAATATACACGGCGGTGTCTTGTAACATGCAAGACACGTGTATGCACACTTGTGCTCACTGTTATGTCGGTAGCCTTTATTGCACTCGAGGCAAAATAACCGATTTGAACATGCTGCTGTCAAATTTAAAATAACATTGTAATGACCCCTCTCTCTATAGCATAAAATATGAATAATGATTTGGACCACCTCGCCGGTCTCATTGATCATATTTTTACCATTGAAAAAGGGTGGTTCACAACATTTGGCAAAAGTATCTACTCCAAAAATCGCAAGAGCTATGTAGTGACACGCGAGATAGCGCTGGGAAAGGGTTATCTTCTCTATACCACAACCTTCCGGCGGAATTGTGACTCCGGCTTTTCGCGCAAGCTCTTCGGCCGCACGTTTCTGACGACCAGCCGTTTTTTTGCGTATTCCATCCCATTTTTGTATACGCACGAACGCTGCTCTGCCCCCGTTCCCCATACATCCGCCCAACAACTATGGCTCGCGGAAGACACAAATTGTCTGCCTCACCGATCGTAAACATTGATTATTGGCCGGTATTCTCATGCGTTAAATCGGCATGACCTGCCCCGACTGGCATTTCCACGTGATCAATCACGATTTGAAAAGTATCACCTAACGTAAATTCTCCCGCGCTCTGTGTAATACAAAAGACCATATCCCATATATCTTCAAAGCTCAAATCCTTTACATAGCGGAGAGCGTGACCTGCCGCGCCTTGAGTAAAACCATCCGCATAAAATTTGATTCCAATTTTATCAGTCGGAGAATAGGTTTTCACCAAGTACACGTACAGGTCATTAAAAACATTTTCGAGCTAATCGACAGGACACTCTCTCTCGTCAGGAATTTTCAATTTTAACGTTAATTCACGCGTGTTAAACCTGAATAACGGGTATTTATTACCGCTATCCCCTAAAATTATAAATTTTCTACCATGCGGGGGTGTTTCTACGTTAATATTTCTACCCTGACCTGTTTGTACATCCTCCGTAGCCAAGGCATTCAATACATCCAGGGCATTCTGGACATCCATAGCCTCCTCCACCTCCCCTCGCTGCCACCTGGGATAAATGCTCCTCCACCGTGTCCTCCTCATCCTCCTCCACCACCCTCTGTGGACGATTTGTTGTGCCGATACGGAGCATACTGGCAACTGTTTCTCGGTCCAGTGCCCTTGGCACGTCAGTTGTATCACGTTCTAGCAAAATAATATAAATGGAAACTTTGGACGGGAGATAAAGAATATAGAACTATTGTTTATTTTAAATACAATTAAAAATAAACCAAGTATTGTTTACATACCATTATTAAAATGTATGCCACTTGGTCCTGGTTCGCAGTTTATGAAGGGTAGATCCCGGGTTTTCCTCCTTTGTATAATCGGAAAAAGTGGTGTTCTTTCTCGCTGTGCCTCCTCTTCCTCCTCCGCCTCCTCCACTTCCATTGCTGACGGATTGGCAACAGTTGTATTAACCTCTGTTATAAATCAAAAAATTAATCAGAACGAATTAATTAAAGCCGAAAATACAAGACAAAAAACAATTTTTATTATTTATTTATTATTTATCATTCACTATTTATTATTCATTATTCATAATTTATTATTTATTACTAATTTTTAATTTAAATTATTTATCATTTATTATTTGCTATTTATTCTTTATTGTTTATTATTTATGATTCATTATTTATTATTTGTTATTAACTATTCACTGTTTGATAGTTATCACTCATGATTATTATTATTTTCATCACTCACAATTTATTATTAATTTTTAATTAAAATTATTTATTATATATAAGTTATTACTTACTATTTACTGTTTATTATTTATTATTTGTTATTAACTATTTACTGCTTATTATTTACTATTTATCATTCAAGATATTTAGGATACAATACAATATTTAGATATATAATTAAGGTTTTTTTTAAACCTTTTTTTCAAAGAATTTTGCCCGTCAAAATTTTGTTTTCAAAAATTTTTTGCAATAATTTTTTCCACAAATTTTGGTTTCAAAATTTTTTTTTTCAAATTTGTTTTTCAAAATTAAAAAAATTTTTTTTTCAAATTTTTCTTTCTCAAAATCTCTTTTTCAACCATTTTTTTCAATACTTTTTTTCCACAAATTTTTGTTTAAAAATTTTGTTCAA
Source organism: Andricus curvator (assembly GCA_932195095.1). Classification (NCBI taxonomy): domain Eukaryota; kingdom Metazoa; phylum Arthropoda; class Insecta; order Hymenoptera; family Cynipidae; genus Andricus; species Andricus curvator. The sequence goes on from CAKNYM010032065.1 coordinate 23,450, forward strand.
CATTTTTTTTTTAATTAAGATTTTTTTTTCAAATTTTTCTTTTTCAACATTTTTTCAAACAATTTTTTTCATTTCAATATTTTTTTTATTAAATTCGGTACCAAATTTGTGACGAACATATCAGGGTGGGTAAAAAATTCTGCGTTGAACGATTTAATTCATTCTTTCGACACATCGGACATCGACCTGCCAACGCAGCATTTTCACCTGCCCGCAAAAGACTTGCAGGTGGCTCGAAAAATACAAGCGAGCAATAGAATTATGACTAATAAAGTAGAGAGAGAGAGGCAGATAAGACATAGATCAGTATCCCCGGGTGGCATGTGTATACTGTTCTTTTCGGACTCGTCGGTTTGGGCATCAGGCACTCACCGTTCAATTAAGAGCACATAACAAGGTGATTAATGTAATGAGTCAGGTGATACACCATAGCAGGCAGTAAATGCAAATTCCTCTTGCGTCCCTTCCGTCCTTCCTGCTTATGAATCCTTTAAACACTTAGCTATGACGATAAGGCTCTGCTGCTGAAACATTTCAACAAACCCACGTTGTGGATCTGACCAAAACCTAAGAGCTGACATGTATTGGGAAAGAAGACATTCCACATACAACATTTCACAAACTGTAAATGATTCCTATTGTGAAAATCTCTAAAATGCAATCAGGAATTCTTTTAATTGATGGGTCAATTTCTTCTCGAAATGCCATCGAAAGAACGGTCAGAGGTTAACGTACTGGGTTGTCAGCAATAAAATTTCTTGCCATGCAGGCATGTCAATGATCCAGAAAATCACTCCTTGCAATTCCTTAAGTTTCCAAATCCTTACTCCACATTATTCCCCACCAAACAAATTACCTGTGGTGCATCAGCAAGACACATCACGGACAATCCAAATTTGCAGTTTGTCGGCCGCGGCGGAGTAGTTCGGACACTACATCTCGAGGAAACCCCTGCTCGTCTGAAGGTCAGAATGCGGATCTTTCAGTAGATTTCTAAAGTACTCTGCGACGGACGTAAAAATAAAGTTGAGGTTATATAATTTTCCCTTCTGACGAAAAAGGATAAAATCATTTACCCTTTACTCAATTATTAGTGAGGTACGCATTGTGGCTGCCAAACTAATTTATTAGTTTATTGGAAGTGATTTTATTCAGTCCGAAAAGGTGCTGCAGTGGACGGAGAGTGTGAAGCGCCAAGGAATACAATCTTAATTTGTCAAAACAGACCTGGTACGCATTGTAGCTGCCAGATCAGTTTTGACTATCGTGATGAAGCCCGTAGCCGACGTGGCTTTAGACGCCTTCATTAGAGGACTACCAGACGAAATGTGCATTTTTGTGGATACGAGAAGTCCTAAGGATCTCAGCGAAGCTGTCGACCATGCACGACATGTTGAGGAAAGACAGATATACGCCGAAAAAACCAAGGTTTCCTCTTATCACATATCCCGGTGCAAGGAGGACACCCAAGAACGCTCGCTTCCCCTTAGCCCCTATTCTAAACAAATGGACAAATCAAATAGGCCAGAAAGAGGTAAAAGTGCCGAACGCCCCGTAGTCATTAATCCTGCTATGGTGCCGAATATGATCTACAACCTAAATCCTTCGCAACAGTATCCACATTTTCCTGCGGTCTATCATTCAATGATACCCCAATTTCAAGCTCCTCAAGGCTACCATTACCCGTCTAATAACCCCTTTATCTACCCCCCCCCCCCTATGGTTCAACATTCCACTCAGAATCTGGAAACACAAAGAAATCCCCAGTGGAGTAACCAAGGACAATCAGCGGGCAGACAGTCCTACTCAAGATCACCCTCTCCAGGCCCGCAGGCTAATTTAACCCTCTCAGCCTACACTGGGTGTACTACACCCGGAAGATATTTTCGGCTCGCTGTTTTTACTGAAAAGTTGTTTCAGTTTTGTGAAAATATTTACAGTATGTGTTGAATTCATCTTATTAACTTTGCAATATTCATTTTTGTGAGACTTTTAGCTACAGTCTAAAAGAAATTTAATTCCGATACGTTTATTTGATCCAGAGATACTGGACTTTACACTTTGGCCGGGCACAAACCACCCAGTGTAGGCTGTGCGGAAAATTTCGGAAGTGTAGGCTTTGAGGGTTAAACTCGTTCCCGATTCGTCACTCTGACGCGGCAGCGAGTCCAACCCCTCACGAGCGTCCGAAGACAGTAAATTTCCCGGAGAATCTATCAAGATCTTCCGAGCAGGAGCACAAGCAGAAGACTCCCCAGTAGTCCAAATAATAGCCCCGGAAAAACGGAATCCAAAACCAACCTTTTTAGTGGATCCCGGATCCGGAACCAATTTAATTAAATCTAAGGCTCTATACCAGGATGTTACTCCTAACGAGGAAGACTACGCGCTTATCGCAGCAATGACAAACCACCCGGTTAGAATGCTTGGAACAGTTACACTAAATGTACTGAATATACCTATAGAATTTCATGTCGTTGAGGACGATTTCCCAATTTCCCCTGATGGCATCCTGGGAAGACCCTACCTTAGACAAGAGCAGGCTTACATCTCTTTTAGACATAACACCCTCGTGACCCTTTCAAATCCAGTGAAGCTAATTCCTTTTATCGACAAAGAGTTCCAAGAGGCCAAAAGAAAATTGAGGCCGGAAAGAAAGCCGTTCTATCGGGTCATGAGAATCAAGGCAAGAACCAGGCAACCTATTCCAATAAGCGTGACCAACTCCGAGTTGAAACAGGAATATCTACCTAGAATCGATACACCGGAAGGCCTGTACATAGGTGGGGCCATAGTCTCTAGTAGGAATGGTGTTTGCCATGCAATGGCCATAAACACCGGAGAACAAGACGTCGAGTTCGGTATTAAAGCGCAGGAACTTATTTCTTCCGAATTTTGCAAATCTCCGGGAAAGGATTTTTCCGATTCCGACACCGAAAATTTGCAACAGGATTCTGAAAATTCTTATTTGGAGCGAGCGGAAAAAGTGAAACAGGCATTACATGTTTTATATCTGCTACATCTGCGCGGTTAGTACTTGAATGGGTGACCATTCGAGAATACTGTGTGCTGTTGGCATATTATGGGTGTGGTGAGCCCAAAATTGTAGTTATTTATAACTACAAGAAAACTGTCCACCTATAAACACTATCCGAATCGGGTAGTGTCATGCCTACCCTGAAAGGGAAATGGCTTAATGGTATACATACCAGATGAACAAGAGATGGTCTCCGGTTTATTGCCCAATATCAGTTCAATTTTTGATAGACTAGGAAATGCTCGTTAGTTCAGCGTTTTCGACCTGGCAATCGGTTTCCACCAAATAGAAACCCACCCTGATGATAGATATAAAACCGCATTTTCCTCAACCAGGGGACACTAAAAATATCTGCGCATGCCAATGGGAATTAAAAATGCCCCTCCCACTTTCCAGCGCCTTCTAAACGACGTGGTGAAGGGAATGCCAGATTTCGAAGCTTTCGTTTATTTAGACATCATTATTCACTCACAAACCCTTGAAGACCACGATAAGAGAACTGGGAGACTTTTTAATCGGCTCAGAGAAGCAAACTTAAAACTTCAGCCCGATAAATGTGACTTTTTGAGGACAGAAGTAATGTACTTAGGTCACATTATAGGTCAAGACGGTGTAGAACCAAATCCCACAAAAGTAGCAGCAATTAGGAATTTTCCGCGCCCTAAAACTGTAAAAGCAGTGCGACAAATTCCCAGGGCTTTCAGGTTACTACAGGAGATTCATAAAAGAATACGCAAAAAAGGCGAAACCTTTAGCTGACCTGTTAAAAAAAGGCAATGTAGGAGTTTGGGGACCTGATCAACAAAAGAGTTTACACAAGCTTCGTAAATACTTGTGCAAGGAACCCTAGTTGCAGTACCCGGATTATAAAAGAATTTTCAAGCTGACGACCGACGCTTCAGAGTTCACTGTAGGTGAGATACTCACCCAGGAAAAGGATGGCATTGACATGCCCATTTCCTATTTTTCAAAAATAATGTCAAGAACGGAACATCAGTACCCGAAAGCCGAAAAAGAGTGCCTCGCCATACTCTACGCAACAGAAAACCATCGTCCATACTTATACGGCAAGGAATTCATCCTAGCATGCGATTTTGAACCCGTTCATTGGATGACCTACATTGACAATCCCGGATCCAGGCTACCAAGGTTTCGACTCAGACTTAGGGAGTATCCTTATAAATTTGAGTACAGACACGGAAAGTTAAATAGCAGCGTGGAAGCCCTATCAGGTAACCCCGTGCCCGAATACTAAGACTTAGATTCAACAGATTTCTCAAACGTAACTGACTCTGACGATTTAGCTGAATCAAAACCCTCAGAGGATCCAGCTTCAAACCTGGAAACTAAATTGAAGGCAACGGAACGTATCAACCAAGTGATGAAAATTTCAAAACAAATGAGATAAACGCAGGTTTTGCCGATAACACGTTCTGCAACAACCCAACGGGAAACGAACGATGAGAAGCAGGTTCAAGTACCATCTACGAAAATTTCAAGAAAGCCTACCCTCAAAATGTTTCCAAACCCATCAACCTCTTCCCAAGGAGTTGTTAATTTAAGGAAACTTCAACAGGCAAAAACGAGTTTGAATGAAATTCAATAAGTACCAAGGGTATCCATTCTAAAGAAACCTACTTCTATTCCTCCCGAATCCGTAGGAAACTCGGATCTATATATAAAACCCTCCGCTGAGAAACCTACTTACCTCAAACCTGTACAAACAAAAACTCCCTCGGATCTACCACTTCCTACCAAAGAAGGAAAAGTGCCCAGACCTAGAGGAAGGCCTAGAGCATCCTCAAAGCATACAGATACTGACAGTGACGAAGCATATGCGCCTCCTGCTAGAATAAATATATCTAACCTCGACGGCACAAGTATAGGTAAGAGAGTGCTAAGAAAAAGGGCTAACGTAGTCCGAGACTTGCCGGATCCCTACCAAGATAGACTCGCACCAAGAAATTCAGAGCTAGAATTATGCGAACAACATGAAAAGTCAACGGATCGAAGATGAATAACTACGATGCGTTTTAAAGATCTTCGAGAGCATATGGATTCTCCCATTTTCGGAAAAACACCCTCACGAAGATCGCTATTTCCCACCCACGCAGTGTCTACCATTCTGAATGCAAGGTCAACCCCTTTCGTAACTACTGGATTCAGCTCGGAAGGAGTAAATGAGGACAGAACCGTAAGAAAGCCAAAAATTCAACCGCGACGCTTACGAGAGTTCGACACGACTGCGGAAGTCAACACGAGATCCCATAATTTCTCTAGTTCCCAGATAGATTTCCAAATGCCCTGTATCGATTCTCCACCCCCCCCCCCCATTCTCTCCTGAACCCATGGAACATGTGGAAATAAAGTCAATGACCACCTGTATGGATGAGCCTCAGATCGCCCATCAATGGACAGAGTCTCTCACGTTCAGGAGAGATAACTACGCCCACTTTATTTCTGAGGACTGTGAACCAACAAACCCTATCGCTAAGCTCCTAGTGGCTACAGAGCGTCTGGATTTTCAAAACCTCTGGGAATGCCGGCCAAAGAAGTGCCAAGTCCTGATTACTCCTCACGGTCGTCACAAAACCTATTTAATTGTTGTCAAGAGACTACATGGCGATGAGGTCGATTATGATGACGTAATGAAAGGATTAAGAAACCTTCACCAAACTTTAAAACGCGACAAACAAGTTACGTGTCGTATGGCCAATGCCGGAGATCTATTGGAACAACTACCTCAAAATAAAATGACGGAACTATTAGTATCAAAGAAAGATATACTTGGCCTGGGTTGCGGGACGAGATTACAGAGTTTATTCGAGGCTGTAAAAGTTGCTCTAGAACAAAAAATAGTTCGAGCTCGTACCCGAGAACCAATGCTAATTACTGATACGCCAGCCGAACCTTTCGACAAAGTCTCCTTAGATACAGTCGGAAAACTGTCTACTACACCTAATGGAAACCGGCACATACTTATTGTGCAAGATAATTTCAGCAAGTATTGTATCGCCGTTCCTAAGCCAAATCTAAAGACCACCACGATTGCACATGTAGTTGCAACGGCCCTATTTTCACAGTATGGTGCGCCTAAGTGTATTCTCACTGATAGAGGCGGAAGTTTTATTAGTATTCTAATGAAAAAACTGGAAAGGCTTTTTAATATCGAACAGTTAACCACTTGATGCTATCGTCCGTAAACTAATGGATCGCTTGAAAGAAGTCATATTGTGCTGACGGACTACAAAAAACATGATGCTAGCGACTATGACGATTGGGACTGATTGCTCCCATTCGCCATGTTCGCTTATAATACTTCCGTGCACGAGGCGATTAATTTCACGCCATACGAACTAGTTTTCGGTCGTGTAGCCAGAATACCCACCTCTTTTCCACAAGGCCCAGAATTAGAAACATACGGGTCTCGCCCACGAGATTTGATCGTACGACTTTCCGAGATCCAAAAGATAGCCGCGACGAATCTGAAAAAGGCAAAGTTTCGCTCAAAGAAGTACTATGATGAAAAGGTAAAATCGTTGCTACCGTTGCTACCGGACCACTTACTATCGTATGATTTACAGAAAATAATAATGCCATCTTAGAGAATGAAACCGGCAAAAGGTTCTCCAAACACAAGGATAAGCTCATGATTGCACATTGCTAAAGGCCCCCCCCCCCCCAGAAAAAGTAAGTTAATTGATTCGAGTCCCTTTTAGGTGAACGTTTTGGAACTAAGGGAGAATGGAAATGTACTGCACCCTCCTATTAGTACTTGTCCTGAACATCCATGGCTGTTGTGGGCTGGAATCGAATGAACCGACCTACCAGATCACCCCCTTGCGGACTAGCAGCGGAATATACTACGAGTTTCAAGGGACAACGAAAAGAGCTACTATGTTAGTTACTAGTTACTATGTTTCTTGACCTACACTGTACAAAATATCCTCGAAATTTCACATATCCTGTCGTGGTAAAATTGCATTGATGCATAAAATACGCCACGGCAGCGCATGTTATTTTACGTCAGTTGCTGAAAATTACACCGTCGGTCGTAGGAAATAAAAGGACCCTGCACTAGCGTGGTCATTTTCCGCCGACTGTCGTTGTAATCTTACGGACTAAAGTAGCAGGTTTCCACGGTACCAAGCGGAATATTATCATGTGTGACGTTAACAAGTGTTGCAATAATAAAATATATTATTGTAGATAAAGATTCCAATGGACCTTCGAACTTAATCGTTTATTCGGTATACTTGTCAAAGCGAGTCAAAAATGTCCTTGTTTCTGTTTTCACAGAGATGGAGATATATATATATATATATATATTAAGTGAATTTGAATACATTTATGTGGGAAAAGTTTGAAGCGTCTCGGCGTTCTTGCAGAAACATAACCAAAATTTATTTTCTTTTTGTATTTATATTAATTTATATTTGTATCTGAAATAATCCATGTACTTTATAAGTACTACAAAAAATGTATAGAATGCATTTAAAGACGAGAGTCATATTTGCAAAGGACTCATTTGAAAGTTGTTTCATGAAATTTGTAGGTTATCGTTAATCTCGCTAGGTAAAATCCATTAGCAGCTTCGAAATTTCACCACTAGATGGGAATGTTACGGTCGACATTTTAAAATTCCCAACAGAGTGGGATTTTACGTTCCGTCGCGGAAAGTTACCACGTTCGTGCAGAGTCCTTTTATTTCCCACGCCTGACGACGCAAAATTTCGCTGATTTTTTTTACAGTATATCCAAAATGTCTAGTTTTCTGGAATCTTATAAGGAAAGGCTGAGAACTCGCAAGGAACTATGTCCCCTGGGCTACGAAGATGACTGTGGCCGTGCAGTGAAAGATTTCAATTTGTATGGAAAAATTCCTGTCGCTGACAGACTACAAGCAGAAATGGAGGCAGAAAAGGAAGAGTTGCATAGAAAAACAGAATATTCCATTCCAACAAAGATACCTCGAAGAATCAGGCTTTGCAGAACCACACCATTGTTAGGTTTTATCGGCAACATAGCTGGACCTATAGCCGGACTGTTAACATATGAGGATGGAGAGCAGATTCACCTAAAAATCCGTGAGTTAAATCGAGCTCAGACCAAAATCTCACACCTCATGGGACAACAAACGCATGTTGTCCGTGCACAATTAGGTGAAATTCATAATCAAGCAATAATCCACGATGAAGAAATGTAACATTATGAGAGTCGACTAACTCAGCTGATGCAGAAAGTAGACCAACTTTCAAGTCATATATCAGATCCAGAATATATCGAAGCATTCAATAAGTCCGTGCGAGCCATTAAAGCGGGAATCGACAACTATATTCGTTCTGCAGATAAACTATTAGATGTAATCCACGCCGCAAGGAAGGGGCAACTCCATCCTTCGTTGTTGACATCACAACAGCTGCAGACTGTTTTTAGAGACATCCAAGATCACGCGCCGAAGCTAAGTTTCCCCATTTCGGCTCCGAAAATCAGCATCACGGAATTAACCAAAGTAGCATCTACTCTCATCATCTACGAGAAAAATAAGCTGCAAGTCATTCTGGATATTCCTCTAGTGGAGAGAACTGAATATGCGGTTTACAAAATACACGCAGTGCCTGTCATGCAACCAAGCTTAAGTCATACTGCCGGACGTGCAGCAGTGTATTTAGACTTATATTACATTATGGTGGAAGATTCACAAAGAACCTATCTCTTAGCTAAGGAAGGAAATTTTTTATCATGTGAACAGGTGTTAGGGAATTTTCTCTGTCAAAATAACATACCCGTGTATGAGACGTCAAAGCATCAGTCGTGCGAAGTACAGCTTCTCTATAATCCAACAATTGAAGCCCTGCGGACTCGCGACATCAGGTTAAGATACCAGGCTCAGTCTTACTGGACAGAATTTGAGACCTTAGGTGGATGGCTCTATCCCCTAACCAAACAAATTCCAACAAGAATAATATGTCCAGGTAGGTCGGAGAACATCGTACAACTTTCCGACATAGGCCTCGTTCAGCTAGCCCCAGGATGTGAGATAAAGACTCCGGAAGTCAGTTTATCGGCAGTTTATCTGGCAGTAAGAAGGAATTAGTTTACCACTGAACGTTTTAAAAAAAAACCAACTCGTTAATTTGAAACCCGAAAATGTTATAATACTAAAAATTCCCTTACTGGACAGAACCGCGAATGCCTATAAGCCATATATTAGGCGATACTTGGTACTAACACTAATTATAAGATAGTTAAATATTAAGGGGAAAACTCGCCGATAAGATAGCTATCGTCAGAGGAGATCAACGCTGAACGGTGATCTAATGATAAGATCACTGGCATCTTTTACCGTTCTTTTTAGATTATACAAGCAAGCAATTACCCATGGATGATCGAAGACTCTAAGGCAAATTTCTGAGGAAAATAAAACCACTCTTGTGTGTATTCCAAAGGCATATCTATAATTCATATCCGTTATTAGAAAATTTCCTTAAAAATATTGAGCCATTACATGACACGTAAGTTTTAGTTCTATTTTCCAGCTATACCTTATTTAAACATATATATATACATATATACATATATACATATATATATATATATATATATATATATATATATATTCGGTATTCGGTTTCGATTCCTTGGGATTCGAACCGAAGGGCCTATGACAAAGCCACCGGACGCGTCCTCGGGTTGCGGATAGAGGGTCCCTGTACCAAGGGTTTCTGCTGAATATGGTTACAATAATTAATAAGCAGTCGCGGACAATTGTCCAGGGATGGTCCCGAAGGAATAACCCCCAAGCGGAGGCGTAACAACCGTGCCGAAAGCTGAATGGCACCTGAGTGTGGTGTCTCAAACGGTGACTCTGGGATACCGGGCGACCTCTCAGAGTATCAGCCTTATCCTTGCACGCGGGGCTCTACAAGGATGGACTAACCCTTTTCCCTAGCTGCTCGTGGGAACAACAATGACAACACCAAACATAGTTGTAGGAAGTGCGGTTCAAAACAATCGAACGCGCAGGGCTCCCGACAATGGGTCGGACAACAATGCCGACTACCCTAGAGTTGGGGGAGCCAATCAAGACGGAGTCAATGCGATTGACCGGAGGAATCTCGTTACTTTTGAGTGGACGGTTCGACTCAGGGACGACCTGCTGGAGTGCTATGATACCAGTATGGCCCTTGAACGAAAAGGTTACATGGCGCGACTGCATGCTCTGTGGTGCGAGAAACACCCAGAGCTCTCGGATTTTTCGCAAAAACGTCTGCGAAACCGTGCCGAGGACCTCCGGAAAAGGGGTTATATAAGCGGAGCGCCTACACAACCGCAGCCAGAACAAGCCGGCAACAGAGAAAGAGAGGCGACACTGAGACCAGCCTCGAACAGGCATCCAATAGAGGGAGAACGATGCTTCAAGACCCGGAGAAACATCAACATTCAGGTTTCTCCCAAGCCCAAAGATCTGACTGAACTGGATGATGAGCTTCGTGGAGATTTTTCCGAAGAATCCGACCTCTGGACTATCAATTGTAGTGTGTACAATGCAGCGAGAACTTTGGCAGATGCAAACCGTAAAACAAAACCAACGGTTGATCATAAGACCAAAAGACGAATGCATCAACTTAGCACAAATATAGGCTGGGCAAGACAGTACGCGTCCCGCATTCAGTGTGTAATTGACTACATAACATCTGGCAGGACTTTCACTGCCAAGGTTCGACAGTTCACGCGCGAACTGCGGATCCGTCATCACACAATCAACAAGTCAAAGCTACTGACCATCAGGCAGCATATTGTTGACAGAATACGAGTACTATCTGACGCTAGGAGAAGTCTAGAGCGGAGAGAGAGGTGGGTCAGAGAAAATCAAAAGTTTTCGTCTGACCCATCTCGACTCTTCCAAGACCCTCCAGTTACTGTCGACCATCCGCCCAAACCAGAGGAGGTCGAAGCATTTTGGAGAGAAGTCTACGAAGTCCAACATCCACTTAAAGAAGGCTCAAAGAACATAAACAGCTTCAAGGAGCTGTGCAATGCCCTCATCACAGCTGAGGAGGAATGCCCACCTATCACTACCGAGGAGGTGAAAAACGTATTAAGAGGCATGAAGAACTATTCTGCTCCGGGACCAGATGGCATCAAGACCTTCTGGTGGAAGAAGTTTCC
>CAKNYM010032065.1:39658-55861 GCA_932195095.1 Andricus curvator
CTACTGAAAGTGAAGTTATTAAAAAAGTGAAAAATTCACGTCCGCATAATCTTATTCTATCCAGGGTTTATGAATTAAACAATTCTGCTTCAAAAAAACTCTATGTTGACTTGGAAATCCAACCTGATGGTTGCTTTGAACCAGTTATACGATTACTCGGTAATTGTTCATGAGGGTTATCTTTAAACCTGTCAGAATGGACACAGTTAGTAAATAAATTCGATGTAATTGCGTCATTCTTTGAAGATGGATGTACCAATACCAGTGGGACTTTACCGATTTTTATAAAGCGATACCATCTTGTTTTTACTACATCATACTCTGCAAAAGCTGTTTTACTTGAGAAAATCAACGAAGAGGATAAAAGCAGAGGAGCAAATGGCGAGCTGATAGGAAAAAAAGCTAAATATTCACAAGTAGTCGTGATACAAATGCCCACATTTGAAGGGCAACGTGGCAATGCAACGTGGTCGTTTGCGTCGATGAACGAGTTAGACGTTTGCAGAGGATTGTGGCTGATGTAGAGCATTGTAAGCATCTTGTCAAGGCAAAATACGACTTTCTCAAGGAACAAGTGAAAAATAAACTACCCTCATCATTTGTTGAACTATATCTTGATATAGTTTTTCTCGAATAAACTGTGGTGTTGCACAGTTTCATCGCTAGTGAAGTGAAGGATGTCAGTACCCTTAAAAAATAAAAATAAACGTGTGACACTAAAGAACTTTTTTCGAAAATTTTGTCCGTATAACGTGTGTTTTTTGTACATATTAACTATGTTTTCATGACAGGTCATGATAATATATATTTTTTCTAAACCTCTATGTGAATAATATGTGCATATGTGTATGAAATGTGTATGAAAAAAGTATACGAGTGATGACTTGTCTGAAAAAAGACTTTGTCTTGTATGAAAACAATCACTAATAATAATAGATTTAAGACTTTCACGATGATCCATTATAATAAATTTAAATTAAAAATTCAAAGATTTTTAATTTAAATTTATTATAATCACTAATAATGTAAATCTTGTGCAGTGTTCTACACAATTTGATATCTTCATAAAAAATGTATGTTACACGCATCGCATTTTTATTTGTGGACTTTTTCAAACGCATACAATTTTCTTAATTAATAAATAGAATTTGTTATCACGTAAAATGATGTAGTTTTTCTTATAAAACCTATCCCTTTATTATTAGGCATAATAAAAATACTAAATTCATGTCGCAATAGTTTAGGCAACTATTTGAAAAAACATTATTCTTTCGATTTTTACTTTTTTGTTTTGTATGTATTTCTATAACTCTCGCTTTCATCGTTCTCGACACTTGTCTCTCGTTTCCTCTCTTGCTGTTCTCGCAAGTATGATAAGCAGGTACAGTATCTAAAATCACTGTTCAAATACGAAGGCTGGCAGGATATTTCGTTTCTTATAGCATTCAAGTACAGGTGGAAACATAGGAAAAAGGTAATTAAATGAAAATGGCAAAAAATGTGTCGGGGAAGGCGCGCGGTGGCCCAACGCGGAGAGTGCCTCCAGATCAACTAATATTGGAGGCAAACAGCGGCCGCGGCGCATTCATCAGCTTATACCTGCACCGGTCGAGGCTCGATAAGCTTATAGGCCTGGCACGCGCATGTACCGGTTGCGGAACATGAAAAGCTAATACATTCCGCACGCAGGGTTTGCTTTTCAAAGTCTAGGTTTTATACGAGACTAACATTTTGAAGTGTCTGATTTTTTACTCTTTTTTCCAGATATAAATTATAAAAAGCTATGAAACAGGTAGATGAAATGAATATTCATTAGTATACATCATGGACACATGATGGAAACATCCATTTACCTCCATGATTTGCGGGCCAACAGGTTGTGGAAAAACATTTTTTGTAACAAAATTTCTGCATCATGTCAAGAAAATATGTGATATTAATTTTGAACGTATTTTATTCTATTTTTCAGAATATCAATCAGCGTATTTAGAATACGGAAAGTTGATTGAATATCAAGAGGGCTTGCCCCAGGCATATGATTATTCGAGCGATAATCGAGCTAAACTCGTAATTATCGATGATCTTATGCGTGAATCATCTAATAATAATATTGTCGACTTATTTACAAAATCTAGTCAGCATAAGAACTTTAGTGTTATTTTTATATCACAAAATTTATTTCATCAAGGGCATGGTGAGAGAAATATCGTCCTTAATGCTAATTATATCGTCGTTTTTAAAATTCCTCGAGATCGAGCACAATTTCAACACCTTGCACGACAAATATATCTGGAAAACCCACGTTTTTTACGAGGAGGTTATCATGATGCAACTTCGAAACCCCATGGTTATCTTCTTCTAGATTTAAAACAATCCACACCCGCTAATTGCCGTTTTAGAACAAATATTTTTCCGACTGATGATTTTCCCTGTGTTTACATCCATCAGAAAGGTATAAATAGTAGTAGTGACACTGTAAAAATACCAGTTGTACGTTTGCAATAGCGGTGGACACACGTAAACATATCGGTGAAAAAAACATCATAGCATTACATGCACTCTGTCGCTTAAATTCTAATCAACGCGGTGCGATTCTGCGTACAGCTGACACAAAGCTTGTTAAATGCATATGTGAGTATGCTCTTAATGTACTAGCGGGAAATGTACCACTAAAAAACCATGAAAAACAAATGTTAAAAAAACACAGAAAAACTTTGAGAAAATTAGCCGTGTCTCGCGCTAGTTGGAAGCACAAAAAACGTTTTATCATACAAAAAGGTGAATTTCTCAATTGGTGGCCTTCTTTCAAACATTTTTAAAACACAAAGTTAGATTTTTTTTCTTTGATTTAATGTTAGTTTTTTTTTATAAATATGGAAGGCGCATGGAAAATGGTTTTAATTCCCAGCGAACAGCTCGAAAAATATCAGCAACATGTTTTGGACCAACAAACCTATGTCTTATCACCGTCATCACTTCCTGCTTCCTCACCATTCTCAGGCGATGTTTACAAAGCTTTACTCACAAACCTCAACACAACCACTCAAACTCCTGGGAATGTTACGAAACGTCTTGATGCTGAAATGAGTCAAATACTTTATTCATCTTGTTTAAAAGATGCGCATGAAAAATGGAAAATGTATCAACAGGTTTTACAGAAATTTCTATTTTTTGTCGATGAGACCAGAAATATAAAAAACAAAAGGCAAGATGCAAGTAGTACGGAAAAGAACGATGAAGATGATAATAATGGTGATCAATCTTTAAATAATAAAAGGATACTTTTAACTATTCCAAGAAGTTGGCTGGACTGAAGCACTTTTTGAAATAAAACGGGTAATTAGCTCACGCAAACAGTCGACTTGTGTTTACGAATTGCAAGATCTTACAGGTGAAGCTATTGAGGGACTTTTCTATGAGCGCGAACTGTCAGAAGTGAAAAAATAAGATAAACACGATAACAGCGAGGAGTTTATAATTGAACGAGTAATTCAAACAAAAGGAAAAGGATCTAAGCAACGATATTTTGTCAAGTGGGCGGGTTATCCGGATAAATTCAACTCTTGGATTCCAGCATCAGATCTCAAAGTCTTAAAATGAATGAGGATCAATTTCATATAATTTTGCCAAGTAATAGTAGTATGAAGTATTTTCCAAATAATACTACTACCCGTTTTACAACTAAACTCCCTCACGAAATTCGTCCGCACGGTCGTTGGGTGGTAGGACTTGCAGAGATTCAATTTCCGCGAACATTTCTACATGTAAGACACGATTCATCTAACTCAATGGAAAATCGTGTAGCTCTTTTGTCAAATGTGAATAAAACAAGTAAGGATGTAGAAGAAGAAGGAACTTATGATGATGATGATGATGAGGACGATAATGACGCACAGAGTGAGAATCAAGAACCTGAAATGCTTGGAAAAGACTTGCTTGAAAAGTTTTCACTGCCTTATGTAATGAAAAGTGAGACTGAACGTAATAAACTTGAAGATAACGAAATGAGAAAAAATTATGAAAGTAACGTGTTGGATGGTGTGTGGAAGAAACCACTAGTCTCTTTCTTTAGACCCTGTGTTTACAGAAAGATGAGTGATCTCATTAAAGCCATAAGCAATACAATAATTGGACGTATACTCTGTTCACCGAGAGAACGAATTTCTGAAACGACGAAATTTCGTTCTCTGCGCGCAGCTTGTCAAAGAAGGGGAATCGTAGGCGTGAGTATTTGGCTGGAAAGTCCCTTAATATTTATAGCCTATTGTAACTGTTACGTACGGTCCGCTCATCTGGCCCTCATTGAGGCTACACAAAATTTAGGAAAACACTTGGGTCAGTCTATTTGAAAAAAATTGTCTCCTTCTTTAACAACGATTGGCTGCCAACCTAACGAAAAAAAAATTTTCAACGCCTTCTTTCATAAAAACTTGCGCGACCGAATTCGTTCTCTCGGTGAATATGGTATTGCTATGTAAGAATTAAAAAAAATGTGTTCACATACTTATAAGTAGTCGTCACTTCTTTGTAATTAGTGAAAAAGTATCACGCATTCTAGAGTTCGCACCGCAGGAATTGGTATCTGTTGATACACACTTTGCTAATCATCCACCTAGCCTAGCTCGAGGTCTTCCTGAAAAAATGTTTATTTACTGTGATATATGTAAACCACGCATCACAGGTAATGCTCAAGCGCCACTTTTGCGAATAATTCCTGTTCCAACTCAAAAATACGTATTTGCATCCACTCAGGTTACCCAGTTTGCTTCACCTAATCACATTTCTCTTTTACATACTGAGTTTCGCACAGTGGAAATAGATATAAGAGATCATCTCGGCCTACCATTACCATTCGAGTTTGGTACTCTCGCTGTCACACTTCATTTTAAACGAATTGATTAGAAAAAATATAAATTCTGTATCCAGTGCATGTTTTGGGAATGCAAACAGAAGAAAAGAAGGAGAGAAAGAAATGAACAGAGAATGAGTCCTCACGTGCAATATTATATGACTCAAGTGGGAGGGGGTGGTATATCAAAAGTTTATGTCGGTTCGAGATATCAGAGAGTACATGAAATTGGAAGTTTTCTTGTGGGCCTTTTCCATCGAGTTTTACCAATACTTGCGCGCGGTGCACGTACAGTCGGCAAGGAGGCTTTACGCGCAGGAGTTAAC
This sequence comes from Andricus curvator, assembly GCA_932195095.1. NCBI lineage: Eukaryota > Metazoa > Arthropoda > Insecta > Hymenoptera > Cynipidae > Andricus > Andricus curvator. The sequence continues at coordinate 44,834 of CAKNYM010032065.1, forward strand.
GTTTTAAACGATGTTGACAATAAAACTCCTCTTAAATATGCTTTCAATAACCGCTTTAAGGAGTCTGGAGAGAATCTTAAGAGACAAGCAATTGACAAAATTGACAATCTCATGAGCGGATCTCGTTATAAAATCGCGGCAAGAAATTTAAACACTCCGTAGAATAGCACGCGCGGTGGATCGCGTATTGTAGGAGGAAAACGTAAGAGGAATATAAAAAAAGAGTCAAGAGAATCCGTTGAACAAAAACGAAAAATAATAAAAAGAGTAGTAAAAATAAAAAGAAGAAAAGGAAAACAAAGAAGAAGACAACGAGTAACGTTACAAGAAAACAGAAACGTGGCAGGTTATTTGGTGAAAAGAATCAAATTATTTATATTTTTAGAAATAAGTGAAATTGATTACACTCACATTCCAGAACAAATTTCTTCTCAACGGTGTCGAAATGCGTCTTCGGTTTGTTCGAACAAAGGACTCTTTTTGCCTCATGGATCCCACCAACGAGTGCAGTCTACATATCATGGAAGCGAGTCTTTTAGTTCGAAGATGCAAAATAAGCCCAGGAGTTCTACTTGGACACGCAAAAGCTCTTTCTCAAGGAACGGCAAAAATCCAATTACAATGGTCGAAGTCAAGACGCTAACTCTACACGCTGGAATTCACGACGATACTCTAGACAACGTGATTCTCGGACAGCTACCTAAAAGAGTAATCATCGGTTTTGTGGAGAATAGAGCATTTAACGGTGATAAGGACTTTAACCCATTTAATTTAAAAAATTATGAAATTAACTGTTTATCTCTTTACGTTGATGGCACGCGAATTTCCGCAAAACCATTACAACCAGATTTTACGAAAGAGCTTCTATATGTTGACGGTTATCACACTCTATTTTCTGGAACTGGTATTTATTTTCTAAATGAGGGTAATGACATTGTTCGTTATGATTACGGTAATGGTTACTGTCTTTTTGCTTTTAACCTCACACCTGACCTATCTGCAAATTGTTATTCTCACTGGAATCTTGTAAAACATGGTAGTCTTCGCGTCAAGGTGAGGTTCGAGGAACCACTTGTCAAGACGATAAACTGCATGGTTCACGCTGAATATGATAACGTTTTAGAAATAGACGCGTCCAGACAAGTTATTCTTAACTTTGGAGGAGAAGATATAACGTCCACTTCTCAGAATCTGTGATTATAAATCATTTTACTCTATGCAACACCTGTTTAGACGAGCAGCATCAGTCTTACGTAAACATGCGAGCTGTAATCAGCGGTCATTACACCGGAAACTGTCGCGTTGATTAGTTTCCTTGTACTGGTCTCTCGTTTTATCTCAATACCAGAATCTTTGTCGTCAACTCCACCATCACATAAACTTTCTTGCCAAGAAGGGGATATGGACTACGTGATAGATATTCAAGGATTCCGAAGTCTCGAAGATCAGTTTATCGCCAAAGAAGTGGCTCTAGTTGCTGTGGATAAAAATTATACTGCACACTGGATATCAGCACCACCACATCCCTTCTCAGACCTACCTAATCAAACACGACAAAGAAACAATTGTCTCACGTTTTATTATCATGGGATCGAGTGGTTCGAGGGAGATGTCCTAGTGAAGCATTGGCACTCAAACCTCGAGGAAGTCGCCAAAACAGCAGGTCAGATATAGACACATGGGCGGGAGAAAGCTCAACTTTTGAAAAATATTATGAGTAGGCAAATTGTCAATTTAGAGGAATTACCATGTTCTGCATTCAACAAAATTAAATAATACCAACGAGTAATGCTTTCGTCGTGGTGTAACGAAGGGAGAAATCTTCACATGTGCTCTGAACAATGCTTTTAAACTAAAAAATTGGTTGCGGGATCAGAAAAAAAAGAAGTGATGGTTCGCAATATACCCACCCGTAATCAGAGCCTGTCTTCAATCAATAAAATCAAAACTTTAACAATCAGTAAACCTCTACCAGAGTCGGTGACATTGCGGACGGGTGTGGACAACATTGAGAGATCAGTGGACAAAATCAATTAGCAATCTACATCACGTGAAACATTACTTGTCTAGTTAAAAATATTAAAAATCGTTTGAGTATATTTTCTCTGGGGAAACCCCAACATTATTACGTCACAGCACCCTGAACTCTCCAGTCAGGAATCTCCTATCTCCACTCCACCACCTTTTCCAATTTCAAGTTTGGAAACTCCATGTGTGACGTCACTAGACCCAGAATTTTCCAGACCGAGGTTTCCTCTCCCCCTCTCCAACTACATAGATCTCGGCTAGTCCCTCTTATCTGCGGGGTGCGGGATAGAGAGGGGGATTAGGCCACTCCCATAACGGCGCCCCATATTTGTCCTATACTTCTTACGTCTGTTTCCATACCAATGCATATTATGAATTGTAATAATATAAATTTATTGAAGTGATATATACATATATGATATATGTATAGTTACAAATCATGATGGTAAAATTTTGAAAGATTCTTCTTCCAAATGCCGAAAACATTTGAAAAGCATTTTAAATTATTTGTGTATATGCTTGTCTTTAATAGTATTTTTCGGTATATACCCTTCTAGAAATAATCGATTGGACACGATTTAAAACGATTAAGAGTGATCAAAAGTTGAATCGGTTCAAATTGTTGCTAATTGTGTCAATTGCTCCCAATCGGATTGAATTGAGTAAATGCACTTCACAGAGGGTCCAGAGACAGTGTGGCAACCTAATGTACCTTTCGCTGATTGGCCCAGTTTTCTTATACATATACTATAGATATACAGTATATATATATATATATATACTACACTATAGATAACCAGTGCTTAAAATGGCGGCATGCAGCTAGGTTGCAACACTGTCTCTGGACCCTCTGTAATGCACTTGCCTGCAATGCGCCCTCTGCAGTTCTTGTTTGTAACACACACGACGCGCACGTGTTTATAGGTTAGAAATTAAATTTTTAATAATTTGACAAAAATGTCAAGTACAAAAAAATAGAATGTTTGTTCAGTCGGTATATCGACTAAAGATTCCAAAGAATGTGGGTCAACGACACATAGAAATCATGCCATTTAACGATGTGACAGTGATATTGTTTGATTATCAAGTAGGCAGTAGCGCATATCTGCTTCCATGCAAACCTTCTCTATTTCATATCACGGATCAATGCAAGAACACATTTACCTCGTCCAACTGTTACAGACTTGTTACGGCATTGTTACAGAACAATTTTAATTGGTACCTTATTCCAGAATTGTTAGAACTAAACAAGACATGAAATTGTCCTGGAATTACCGAAAAGTTATGCGAAACTACGTGAACCAATTGTCTCCGTGTAGATATTTAATTAGTCATTAAGTAGATTATATAAGGATTTTTTTTTGAATACAGCGTAATGATTTTTAATATCTTTTTCAAACTGACTACATATTTTCAATTTCTTTGATTTTTCTGTTCCAAATTTAATATCCAGAAAAGTCCGTGAATATATCTATAATCGGCAAATATTAAATATTTCAGAAGTTAATAATATAATTCAGAAAAAAGTGAATATTCACTATTTTGGCAATATATTCTCAAAAATGGATAGCGTAACATTTTTATCGCATTTTTATCATGGAGTGAGAAGGATGAATGAGGAAGGTAGGAAGGTATATGAGTTGGTTAAGAAAAACAGCATGGAGAGAGAGAGAAGACAGCAGGGGAAGAGAGAATAAGAGAAACAAGGTTTAATGGGAACTATGTGTGGATTATGCCAAGGGCGAGAGCGCAATATTTGTGTGAGAAAGGAGAGAAAGGAAGTCAGGAGCATATAGCGAGGATGAGATGTGGGTGCATTGAGGGTTTCAATAGGTTCTGGCTCGCTAGGGAAAAGAGGATGTGTGAACTATGTGGGAAGGGGGAGGCAAGAGTGGAGCACTGGTTGGAGGAGTGCGTAGAGGTGCAAAGCAGTGGGATAAGCATGGAGGTATTGATGCATGAAAGGGGTGACAAAAGGGCAGTAGAATGGGTGAAGGGAGTCTTGGGTAAGATGGAGAAGAAGAGAAGGAAGGAGGAAGAGGAATGGAGAAGGAAAGATTGTAAATAGAGGAGGAAGTAAATATAAGTAAATGTAAATATTGTAAATAGTAGATAAGTATTAGGTATTAGCCGCGGAGGCAGAGTTTGGTAATGCGAGGCAAAGCAAGAAAGTAGGGACATGCGAGCGAGGCGAGGCGAAGCGAGGAAGGCAATGCGATAAGAGCGAGCGGCGTTAGAGATAAGGTGTGGAAGGATGTTAGTTTTAAGGGTTAGTTTTAAGAAAATTCTGTAAAAAAATGGAAGTGTAAGCAAGTCAATTTTTTAAGGCCAGCAGGCTAAAAAATAAACGTTTATCTATCTATAGTCTTTATTGAAAATTAAGAATACTTTTATAAATAACAGAAAAAAGATATTAAAATAGCATATCAAGATTTATAGTGAAATTATAACTCGATCCGTGGCTGTTTATTTTGATCATGACGAAAAGTATGTAGAAGCAAACCTAATTGTTGAGCGCGAAGCGCCAGTTTCGCAATGAGTATGTAATCGTCAAAGTCGCAGATGCTTTGAGAACCTTCTCCAAAATCCAATTGAAAAATAATTTTCAGTTCCGTATTGTGACCGTAGTTTATTCAGGATTTGAAGCACAGTTTCAGTTTACAGTTAAAACATTTATGATATTTGAAATAAAGATTCAGAAAAGTAAAATTGAATGCTTCTCGAAATGATTTGCATTATTGAAAAATTAGATGGAAACGGAAGAGGTTCACCATGATTATAGGTTTTCTCAGACATCCGCACAAGGAGCACATAACCTAACCTGTCATTTATATGTATTGCAGCCTCTTGATAAAAAATATTAGAATTCTGATTATTAAAAAATTGAAATTCGAAAACTATCCGCATATACAGCTTTGGGCACTACTTTTGCAGTAAGTTGTCACTTTAAATTAATCACCTTTCCGTTACTTTGCTAGCAGGCCTCTTGATATAATACTATTACTATAAATATTACTTAAGTAATAGCTAACTATTACTAATAATTACTCAAGTAAAAGTTGTACATAAAAGAGACAAAATTACTTCTTGGGACTCTCCTTTTGGTGGCAAAAGAGCCCACAGATGCTTTGTTGATATGACTTGAATCTGATACAGCTTTTTGACGTGGTGTATACAATTATTAAAATTTTAGCATTTTAAGTATATTTACTGAGCGTTACTTCCTACAATTAATGCTAAACTTTAAAAGAATATGCCATTGTTATTTATATAGCAAATTGTTGGCAACACTCTATATTACAAAACATGCATTCATTATTGCGAATTTTTTTCTAGAACTAGATAGGGGTTAATTATACTTTATGAGATTTTGTTAAATATACTTTTACATCGTCTTTAGAGCTGGTTCGCTTTAAATTTAATTACCTCAAGCAATCCGACCCCAACGCCGAGAACAGAAATTTATTTTTTATTAAAAAAAAAAAGAAACATAATTTACAAAGAGGGTCCATATACCAATGAGGTAATGTAGTTTAATGTCAAATCTTATCAGATGTTTTGAATTCCATGCTTTGAGGGTATTTCTGAACGTATAATACAAATAATTTTTATATTTTATTTCTGGTTGTGCTTCACTGTATCTAAGGTTTTGGAAGATGATCGAAATCGACTTAATTTTTCTCATTTCATATCTTGTATCATGGATTCGACAAAAATGCAGATTCAAGGATTGTGAATGAATAATCCTTTGTAATTCTTGTCATCATCATAGCTGGATAATTAATCATTTATATTAAAAACTCTCTTTAAAAATGAAATGTAAATTAAAACATATTTTAAGGTAAGAGTTATAATATATGGTACCTATGGTAATAAGAATGCTTCTACAGTTCTTTGTCACTTTCCAGGAAGAGAGTATACATTAGTTTAAAATCCTTTTTGCCCATTATCATATATGTTATTGCACCCTTAGCCAAACAAGTTAGCGGCTTTCACTTTCCAAAAAATGTTTCTGTTACCGTTTTCGTTACTTCACACTATTATGCGACGAAAAATTTTTGTCGCGACGTTTTACAACACAATGATGAGTTTTAAATGGAATGGACACAATCTTACCGGCTAGTTATCTCGTTACATGACAAATCATCACCTTTGGCAACTCCAAGTTTGCAGTGCGGACTACAATGCTGGAATGCAAAGCTCGGAAAGCTCTTGCGCACTGAGACTGGAGACACTCCACTCAATCCTTCCAAACCCTTCCAACCACTTTCCACCCACCATTTCATCCCCACACCTCTCTCACTCTCGTTCTTTCTCTATCATAGTCATGCATCCTCACGCTATACTGGTCGATTTTACAGGTTACACTATCGTACAGCTTTCACCCCCTGGACCAAAGATTCTGTGCTCTGTACACTACTAGCAATTCTTATGCCATATCTGCAATTTTCAAGGATAAAACTGTATTTTAGCTTCTTAATATTCAAATCGACAAGACGAATGAACTAATTACATGGTGAAATTTACATACGTTTTTCAACTGCATATAATTAATAGTATTTTTCTCTTATCTATTTCCATGCATGTATACTAGGATGGGTCGAAAAAAAAATTCTGGAATTCGAAACCGATACGACGCGAAAAAGTAGCGTATTGAGACCCTAAAGAGTATAATTGTATAAATTAAAGTCAATAGATATGCAGTTTGGTTACCCGCGTTCGAAAAAAATGTTTAAAAAGTTTCTCCTTTGCAGAGTTTTTAAATTTTCATGAGTTTCAATTTTTTTTACATTCCTGGAGATTGAAAAAGTCTTTCCAATTTTTTCCGAATTTCAATTAATTATTTTCTAAGATATAATTCCTTATAAAAGCACCCATGTTTTCGGAAAAAGATTCTTAACACCTGTGTCAATAGAAAACCAATTTTTTCGGGTACTTCAACACTTTCCAGTGGCAAAAATGAATTATTAAGAAAATCGCCAAGACGCAGAAATTGACATTGGAAATACAGCGAATTTGACAAATGCTTATTTTGGTATTTAATGAAAACAACTTCATAAATTGTGGTTTAAAAATTTTCTCAGCATGTGAAGTCTTCTTACATTCTCATCATAATCAGAAGGTACTAGTTTTATGTGAAGACTGATTATCGCGGATTTCTTTAAATCTCCAAGTTTCGAGTCCCCCTGAATCCGAAAAAAAACAGGTTTTACGATGTTTTACGATATACGGCAGTTCGTGTTACTCGAAAAGTTAAACAATTCAGCTCTACGACTTTTTCTGATAAAGATAAAATCAGAGTTATACCATTTGCAAAATTCAAAAAAACAAATGAAATGCAAATTTTATGCCAAACAGTGCACGATATGAAAAAAGTCCAAATAAGAAAAATGTTGCTTTTTGAAAGTCCTAAAAGATTATCATAACAGATTTTGGAATTTTCTGGAAAAATCGAAAATCCAAATTTTGATCGCACAAAACAATAATAAAAACTCAAAAATTCAATTTTGCGGCCAAAATATGCAAGATATGAAAAAAGATAAATTAACAAAAATTGTGCATCCAAAAAATATCTACAAATTTTTCAATAATCATATTTCGATAGGACGCGCAGTTTTTGTTTTATTCGTCAAAAACAACATTGAAAATAAAAAAATAAAGTTTTTTGGATAAACAACACAAGAAACGAAAAAAATGAATGAACAAAAGTTATTCACGCAAAGAAGAGCTGCAAATTTGTTATTAATCATTTTTTGATAGAATGCGTAGTTTCTATGTGAATCGTGAAGAATAACATTAAAAATAAAAAATTTTAATTTTTGGAAAAACGACACAAGGTACGAAAAAAATTAATAGACAAAAGTTGTACACCCAAAAAAGATGTATACGTTTGTTATTTCTTATTTTTATGGAACGCGTAGTTTTTGTTTTATTCGTGAAAATAATATCGAAAATAAAAAATCTGCCCTCCGCGCTGGCACATTCTTATCGCGCGCAGCGCGCGAGGCTCACAAGTTTGACAACTGTAATTTGCTGATTGTGAATTCTCTTTTTTCGAAGCTCCTTCAGCTTTAACGAACACAGTCTCGACACGTATCTCGTGCTTCGCAGTCCAGGCACGGATACAGAAGTGGGGGGCACGGTGGCTTGGTGCTCCCCAAAAGCCGAGACTCGAATTTTTCAAATAAGATAATTGAAGTTTACTTTATACGATGCTGAAAAGCGAATTTCCTCATTGAATACGGTTCAAGAGAAGGCAGCAATTCTCAGCGCCTACTTGTCAAATTTAGCGAATATTTTATATGTTATAGGTGAACAGAGAGTGAACTCAGCTGATTGGTAATGAAATGTAATATTTTAATACTACTTTAGTTTTTTGTCATTTTAGTACTGAATTTCAGTAGAAGGTATGCTTTATATCGAATATACATCCCATTACCTCATATTTAATTAAATACGTGCGTAATTAAATGAAGATTGATCTGATGTTTTTCGAAAAAAAATTAAAGGATAATATGGAGTTCAATGTTTTTATTTCTGAAATAGAACAACAGGTAAATTTTTTCAAGTTTCTTCTTTCTTGGCTTTGTTATAAAAAGAAAATGTTTGCCTTCATGTTACCAAAAGTTCAAGCTTACACCAAGAAATGAGGAAATGAGAAATCAACTAGTAAGGTAAATGTCCCAGTAATCGTGAAACTTGGTTATAATTTGAATATATTGTTAACAAAATATGTTAAAAGTAACATTTTATGATAAACCCCACTTAACTCCAGCATTTTATAATAACAAATAGTAATTATATTCATTCAAATTAAATGAAAAGCAAGAAAATTGCCATCACGATTACTGGTACTAATGTCACGATTACTTGGACGTTTGCCTTAATTGCATAAATTAAAAAAGAATACGACTCAAAAATCAGAAGCTAGTGCGTTTTAAAAATTGAAAAATTAGTTCATTTAAAAAAAAACTAACAACGTAAAAGTCTAAAAATACCTTTAAGAAGAAGTAAAAAACTTCGGCGGAAGCTTACTATTTTGGAATTTATCAATATTTTTAGAAACATTAAAATGTGTTTACTATATATTGAATATAAATGTAATTAAAAGACTTCAATGTCATAATTATTGAACTATATATTATTTTAATCGTTTCTTTGAAAAAAAATTGTTGAGCTACCAAGCATGAAATACGCATAATATTCTGAAATATCATAATTCAGGGTGGCCGCTGGACTGGAAAAACTGAGAAAAATGGATTATACGAACTGGATAATAGAATTAAAGAATAATACACCGTATAGAAAAGTATATTAGCGCGTATAATCTATAATATTTTTCTAATATATGCAGATGTTACCAAATATAATCTCTAGATGTTAAAGTCTTATAATCTTCTGGCATTAAATTGTAACATCTCAGATTATAAAATATCTAGGCGTCTGTGTTGTCTCAGATGGTACGCCGCATCGTGGCGTTTGTCATATGCATCCGTTCGCATTGAAACAAGTAATAATTAAGTTATAAAATGATTATTAGTGCTAAATCACATGTGATTTAGATTTAGAAAATGGGCAAGTTTATATTTCTTTTCATTACGCATCACTGCCACTTTTACAGGTACAGAAACTTAGCCTCTTTTACTTTCGTCTTTGTAGTCTTATGATAGCCACTTTCCTGCTTAATGTGTGTTTAAAAAATTGAAATTTGGTTCCAGTTCTACTTCCGAGCTCGACTATCAAAATTTTGTATAGGTTTATAAATACGTTTGCAAAAATTATTCTGTATATTTGAGGTTATCTAATGGGCCAGGATTCTAATATGGATATAAGATTTTAAAATCTTGGATTATAGATTTTATTATCTCAGATTATAAAGTTTAATAATCCAAGATATTATCCTGTAATATCTATTTCTAAATATTTATAGATTGTAGTTCTAATAATCTGGATCGCTGTCCCATAGTTAATAGTTCAAGATTATAAGCGGTAACATATTGTTTATTACCTGGTATAATTCATTTTTCTCACTGAAACCTGCCCGGTAAGAAGGCCTGCATTGAAAACGATTGAAAAGTTCAATTGATTCCAATTCTTGATTGTGCATTTTTTTTGAACCCACCAAATAAGTTAAGAAATGAGAAAAATTGAATCATTTTCAATATTGTAGGAAAAAGTGGCCGCGACGTGATTGAAGTAGATTGAGAAGGGTTGTTATTTAAAAAAGCATTGAATACATGAATTTTCAATATATTTTTCGATAATAGAGCCACACAAAAAAAACCTTTTTGCGGATCTGGAGGTCAGACCATGTTTACTATAGGCTCTTGGGGTCGCTGAATCCGAATCCGAGGTCCAAAAATCCCTAGCAATTCAGGGTTCTGACATAACCTCAAAAAACCTCATAAAAATCTTTTTTCGGGCCTGGAGGTCAGACCATGTTTACTATATGTTTTTGGGGTCGCTGAATCCGAATCAGAGGTCCAAAAAACCCCAGCATGTCAGGGTTCTGACATAACCTCAACAAAACCGTATAAAAAAATCTTTTTTCGTGTTTGGAATTCAAACCATGTTTACTATATGTCTTTGGGGTCGCTGAATCCGAATCCTAGGTCCAAAAACCCCCAGCACATCAGAATTCTAACATAAACACAAAAAATCTCATGAAAATTTTGTTCGAGTCCGGGGATCAGACCATGTTTATTATATGTTGTTGGGGTCGCTGAATCCGAATCCTGAGGATCCGACTGTCTGCATCGTAAAACGCTTGGGTGCGCCTGCCATGACGGCATCAAAGCCGTACTCCAGGGACTAAGCCGGATCACAGGCTCATTCCGTTGCCCGCCATCACCGCGAGGAGGTGTCCTGGATGCTACGGATTCGGATTCAGCGACCCCAAAAACATATAGTAAACCTGGTCTGACCTCCAGACCGGAAACAAAATTTTTATGAGGTTTTTTGAGGTTATGTCAGAACCCTGACGTGCTGGGGTTCTTTGGA
>CAKNYM010032065.1:55871-67646 GCA_932195095.1 Andricus curvator
TTATGACGTTTTTTGAGGTTATGTCAGAACCCTGACGTGCTGGGGTTTTTTGGACCTCGGATTCAGATTCAGCGACCCCAAAAATCTATTGTAAAAATGGTCTGACCTCCAGATCCGAAAAAAAGTTTTTTTTTGTGTGGCTGTGTAATTGAAATACATTGATATTTTCCCCTATAATAACAACTTATACATTTTTTGTGAGTAATTTTAATATATTATAAGGTTATATTAAAGATTCTTCAAGTGATTTTGAAGAAAATTAGAAAAATCTTAAATATTGCCTTTATTCAATACTTTAGGCACATCATTCTCTTGTATTTGGTATTTATTTGTTCACATTATAATTAAATAAAGTTTTTTTAAATGTAGAATGTGCTTCATCGCTTCTATAATAATTATGTAAAATCAAGCAAGAAAAAGACTATCATCTTAAGTTATCGGTACGCCTATTTCGCATAAGTTGCTACAGAACAAACTATTTTTTATTAGAATTTGCAAGTGGAGGGCCAGACGTGTTTTGTTTCGCTTCGCAATTTTTTCAATAAACGGTTATTACTAGGAGACTTATTTGCCAAAGTGGTAAGGTGCACTTTTTAGCCAGATTCGCGAACAATGACATTAAAATTATCTAGAAATTTATATGGATTGTAAATAAAAATCTTTCAACGGTGCTGGTAGCTTACCGATAACGTTCTAGAGTCGAGAACGTTACTAGTGGGCATATAAGTCTTCTAGTAATAACCTTTCGTCAAAAAGAGTACGAATCAAAATGCACAAAAAACACACCTGGACGTAGGTCCAGAAAAAGCCGCAAGGCTTTTAGCTTTTGAAAGAATACAGGGTTTGTATAAAGGTTTGTATAAAAAGTATCAGGAAAAGTTTCGGAAAAATAGATTCATTTCAGATATTGCTACAAAACCTTGAAATTCTTCACAGTATATCCCTTGAGCGTCGACACACTTTTGCCAGCGGCTTTTCCACGACTCGAAGGCTGTCTGGTAGGCGGATTCCGGAAGGTCCTTAAGGCTACGCGTGCAAGCTTCTTTGACGACACTTAGGGTCCCATCGTGGTGTCCTTTGAGGGAGGATTTCACTTTTGGGAATAGAAAAAAGTCTGCTGGGGCCAAGTCGGGACTGTAAGGGGGTTGAGGCATCGTCACGACGCCGTTTTGCGTCAGGTTGTCAGTCACTTTGGAGCAGGTGTGAAATTGGAAAATGCATCACGACAATGCACCCAGCCACACCTGCTCCACGGTGACCGACTACCTGACACAAAACGGCGTCGCGTCGTGACGATTCCCCAACCCCCTTACAGTCCCGAATTGGCTACTAGTACGGAATACGCTACTAGTACGGAAACGCTGCAAAAAGGACCCTATACTAAATGTACACAAAATGGCCTTCCATGGATTTGGCTCAAACTTGGTACTTCAGAATAATGTACAGAATCCCTAAGTTTAAGCCAAATCCACAGAAACCCATTTTATGTAAATTTAGTACTGGATGCTTTGTGACATTTTGCACGCGATATATAAACCTATAGGTACGCCTCTGTTTTACGCATGATTAAAACTAGATCACACTATCTAGAATATCACATCGCCTCATGAAGACCAGATTCATGTAAAATAAACATATGTAACCAGTGTGAAAACGCTACAAAAATTTGTGACTCTTTGGCACTCGATAAATAATCTTATGGTTACGTCTATGTTTTAGAATTTCAAGACAACGAAGATTTTTTGAATTACATTTTAACGCTCCCATAATAATTGCATAATTATTCACTATCCACGGTTCGGTTGAAATTACTTGTACCTGAGATGTCTTGCAACTATTTTCCGATCAAAAACAAAATCTTTGACCGGGCCGTTTTTGAAATAATCCATGTTTGATTTTGAAAAATCGTAATTTCCAGTTTTTTTCGAAAACAAAACGAGATATGAAATCAAGTATAGAGAGGAAAATTGTTCCTTTGAAAAATTGCTAAAAAAAGATCCTTTCCTTATTTTTAATCGCACTTTGTTTTGTGGAAAACCTTGATTTTTTAATTTTAAGACGTAAAAATGGGAGATTCACAGTTTCATACGAGAACAAAAATGTATAATTATTTCAGATTTTAAGAATTTCCAGACATACGATTATTAAATCATCAGTTAATGATTAATTGTATGATTAGAGACTTTTATAAAATCATAAATTATTATTCATTACGCTGCAAAACTTTTTTAAATCATAGATATATATAAATACGATTTTCTAAGAAAAAACTATCCTAGGGTTATACTCAATGATACTTAATCTGTTATAATTTTTTTTCTCTATAAAATTGTGAAAAACTAACTTTCACCTCTTAAATTTATAGAAAGGGGGTATTTCTTCAATGAACAATTCTGCTATTTTGACTTTCTTTCACATTTTGTTTTGTTTTCAAGAAAAAATGAAAATTTCTGCATTTTGAAATGAAAACTGAATTTCTTAAAAAATGACTTGGGTCAGATACAAAATCAAGAAAAAAATTCTTGGTGTTCGGTTCTTTGGGTTCAAGTGATTTCAACCGAACCGTGGTCCATCCGTATATTCGACATAACTTTCTTTTACAAAGCCAAAAAACAACTCCCTGCTTACGGGTATCTTGAAAGAAAAAAGAGAAATCTTTCAATCGAATGGAAACTTGTCTTCATGACTTACATTACTTCAGTGTACACTTTAATGTATTGCATACTTTAATATATTTTATACTTTAATATATTATATTCTTTAATAAATTACTTTGTTTCATTCTTCTGCTAGCACCTCATCAGTATACACTAGCCCGCTTTCAAGGTCAGTCAAAAGTTCGTCCGCGGTCTGCACAGTCTCGGTAGGTGGTATCGTAGGTAGCATCGTAGTATCGTCTCCTAGTCTCAAGGGATCTTCTTCATCATTATTTCCTAATAAAGCTGCAGCTTGCTTCTTAGGTTCTAAAAAATGAGAAGCAGTGTGATGCAAAGAATATTTCCACCATCTTAACTATTATCCTACACGGTAATAGGGACACTGCATAAAAGCTTCATATTTCGTAATATAACACATTACTTCAGATTAATTACTTACTCTTGTAAACCTGCTTCACCTGGGATGCCTTTTTGCATGTGATGTCTTGAGTTTTGTCGGACTCTCTTTCTGCTCGTAGGGGATCCATGTTCAAATTATTGATCAAAAAATGTTTGTAGATATCTGCAAAATAATATGAAGTTATCAGAATTCTTTTGTAAAGTAGAAACAAGTTTTTTAAAAATATTTAAATTATTTAAGATATTAAAAAATTAATAGTGATTTCCTTTCAAAAAATTTGATTTTTAAAGAATATTTGTCAACATACTGAATGGATTTTTTTGTCTCAGCAAAAAACGTACATAGTATACTACTATGAAAAAAGTAGAGAAAATGAGATAAAATCAAAATTTTGTAAATAAAATCGCCCTGAGCGACCTTTAATTATTATTTTAAAGATCAGAGTTAAATATTTTCCTCTCAAAAACAGAATTTATGCATGTCAGAGCGAAATCACACAAAACAAGAGTCAATTCAATTAGAAAGAAGCACTTTAACAAAGAGAGGGATCTTTATCTATTAAAAGTAATTGTTACCTAGGAACTTGTAACTTTCAACGAAGTAGTTGTCTCTTCAATGAAGAAGATTAATTTGCCAGAAAAGAAAGTTCTCATAAGCTTTCAAGATAAATTAGTTGCATTTTCAAAGAAGCATGATCAACTGTTATCTGCAAATTGAAAACCTTTGTTATAAGAAAACAAATTATTGCCCAAAAAAATTAAAGATTTGTGAACAAAATATTTTAATCATTGATTAATAAAATTAATTTAGAAGCAAATAATTCAACTTTTGACTTGAACATTCGACTATTTGGATTTTAGTTGAACTTCAATTGTTTTCGTCGCAAATTTTACCATTTCTTTGAACATTCATCTTTGTACTATTGGGTGGAAAATTTTACCGTTTTTTTTCAAGATGTCTCCTTTTTGGTTGAATTTGACTATGTAGTTCTAATTCAAAATCAAAATATACTTTGTCTGACATGTCACCTATACTATACTTTTCGCTGACAATTAATATCTTCGATTGAAAATACATGCATCATTATTGAAACTTTTCAGTACTTGTTTGAAAAATAATTCCACCTGTTAAAGATTCATCTCCTCAGTTGAGGAATATAAATTGCTAAAAATTCGTGACAATTCAACTGTTTGAATTTTTTTAAATTACTCTATTTTGGTGGAACTCAACTTTTTTTTACTTCAAATAAAAAAACTTTTTGTTGTCTGTGTGGGTTGGAATAACAACTATACTATTTTTTATTGACAATACATTTTTTTTTTGCTTGCAAATTGAACAACTTGGTTGCATTTGTTTTTTTGCATTAATGAGAAATGTTTCTTGGTTGGAAATTTAAAATCTGTGAAAAAATCGTCTTCCTTTTTGTTGTTAAATTCACATCTTTTTCTGAAAATTCCATTTTTTTTTTTTTAATGAAACTGTTTCCTTGAAAATCAATCTGTTTTTTTTTAAGAATTCACCTTCTGTTTTTGCAACTTCATCTTATTGGGTAAAAAGTCAATGTTCTTAGTATAACTATTAGTAATCCATTCCGTTGAAAATGTAACTACTTTGTTTCATATTCTTAGTTTTTGGAGGAAGTTAACTGTTTTTGATTTACAATTGCAATTTTTTTTTTCTTTAAAATATTTCCAGTATTACAGTTCTCGTTCAGAATTCTTTTTTTTAAAGAAAACGTTTTTAAAAAGTTGCAAATTAATTTTTTAATGAAATATTACCTTCTATGGTTGGAAATTTTATTTTTTATTCACATTTACTTTAATTTAAATTTCATTTTTTCAACTGACAAAACAGCTATTTCGTGGAAATTCCATGTGTAAAGCTTGACTTTTTTGGTTGAATTTAATTGGGCTTAAGGTAATATTACATCTCTTTCGGTTTCACTATCAAGTATGATCATTTGTGATTAAAATTCATCTTTTAAGGTTGAAAAGTCAACCACTTGGTTACAATGTACAGTACTTCCTTCAAAATTCCTCTCGATGGTTGAAAAGTCATTCATTTGTGTGAAAACCCGTTTTTTGGGTTACAATGTATCTTCGTTGGTGAAAAAATGGCATCTTTTTCATTAACAGTGGAACTGTTTGACTAGAAATTAATCTGTTTTTGGTGAAGATTCAACTATTTTCTTGACAATTGGTCGTGGTTGGATGAATTATGCTGCTGTTGATTTGAAATTAAAACATTATCTGTCGAAACGTTTAAAGTATTATAATTATTCTGAAGAATTTACATATTTTTATGGGAAATTGCACTACGCTGGTAAGGATTCATATTTTTTATAGCAGATTTATTTCATTGGTTCAAAGTTTAACTACTGATGATTTTCCTACAAATAATGTCCTACAATTTTTTCCTCATTACAGGAATTATGGGAACAAAACAATCGCGAACAAACTGTGATAAATTCATTATCGGAACATCATTATATGAATATATCATAGTAGTGTTCAAGGGTTTACCGAAAAAATTTCCTTCGACCCGAAACCATAGGCATTATACCCAATGGCGGTTACAGACGAGCAAATAATCAGTCTGTAAAAGCCATTGAATGGTTATTATGGGTAGAAAAAGAAATCGGTGTAGAAGTTAAGCAAGCAGCAAGGTGTCGTGAATTCCGACTACCAGAGGGAGCTCTAGTTGACGGATATTATGTAGATAGTGATGAAAAGCGTCATGTTTTACAATTTCATGGCTGTTTTTGGCATGGGTGTGTGCAATGTCACAAAATAAACCGCGATAAAAAATTAACCTCCGGGGACACTCTTGACTCACGATATGAAAGCACTTGCGCCACGAGTGAAAAAATACGTAGAGATGACTATGTATTAACTGAAATTTGGGAGTGTCAGTATGACAAACTAAAGAAAAATACACCCCAGATGCATGAATATTTAAAAAATCACCCCTTGTTCCATCAGGATGCGTTAAACCCCCGTGACGCGTTTTTCGGAGGTCGCACAGAGAATACCGTGTGCTATTATAAAGTAAGAAGAAACGAAAAAATACGATATATTGACGTTTGCTCTTTATATCCATTTATTTCAAAAATGGGTAAATTTCCTGTGAGGCACCCTAAAATTTATGTAGGTGATGAGGAGCGTAAAGGTCTGACTGGCCCAAATTATGCGAATTTGAAACAAATTGATGGATTGATCAAGTGTCGTGTTTATACCGCCTCGCAGTTTATACCATCCAGTGTTACCTGTGCGAATGCATGAGAAACTCATGTTCTTGCTTAGCCACACATGTTGCGAGTCTATGAGTCAAACCGACTGTACTCATGATGATGCACAGCGTGAGCTGGAAGGAACATGGGTTGCGGATGAGTTAAATAAAGCCATCGAACTCAATTATAGAGTAACACATATTTCCGAGATATGGAAATATAAAGTTACTCAATATGATGCAAAAACGCGAGAAGGTGGATTATTCGCTGCTTATATAAACACCTTTTTGAAAATTAAACAGGAGGCTAGCGGGTCGCCGAGTGAGTGCGTTGACGAGGCGTCAAAGGAGGCTTATCTTCACGAGCATGACGAAATTGAGGGTATAGAGCTAGACCGTGAAATGATTTTAAAAAATCCAGGTTTACGCTCAGTTGCAAAACTCTGTCTCAACTCTTTTTGGGGTAAATTTGGTCAAAGAGAGAATTTACCACAAACAGAAGTTGTTGAAGAGCGTAAACGACTGATGGAGTTGTTGACTAACCCAGAGTTGGAACTTCATGACATTACACCGGTCAATGATGATGTTCTTTACGCCACTTGGTCGTATAAAGACGAGGCAAGTGTAGCATCAACCTACACAAATGTAGTCATAGCAGCTTATACCACTGCTCAGGCTAGACTAAAGCTTTTTGACTACCTGTATCAGTTAGATCGACGCGTTTTGTACTATGATACAGATTCGTGCATTTATATATGTCATGAAAATGTACCAGAGTACAATCCACCCATGGGTCGATTACTGGGACAAATGACGGATGAGTTGGAGGTGTATGGTAAAGGAAGTTATATTGACACTTTTGTATCTGGAGGCCCTAAACTTTATGCCTACAACGTAACCTCTCCAGATGGAAAAACTCATCAGGTTTGCAAAATTAAGGGTATAACTTTGAATTATAAAAATTCTAAAGTTTTCAATTAGTAAGTAAACCGGTAAATTGATAGATTCACAGTAGTTTGGTTTTAGTAGTTTGTTTTGTTTTTCTGTAGATAATTATTTATAAAATTATATATAAGACCTCTCTCTCTCTCTCCACCTGCATGTGTATTGAGGAGATGGTCAGCATGGGTTCATCTGGAGAAACATGTATGTATATTTAAATAATCTGCTCTTTAACCATAAAATTGTATGATTAACTGTTTTTTATATTTCAGCAAATTGGGATCTATACGGCCAACCCGTTTTCCATATGGTTAATCGGCCTATCGCTTCTGTGCGACCTTACGTACCAGAAAGACAAATACCACCATATCCTGCTGCAATACCAATTGCACAAGCTCTGTGGGCAAAGCAGAGCTTATGGCAAATGGCCTTTCCGGGTGATGAAAGACCACCACACGTATTTTACTAGTTTTTACTGGAGATCATCCATTTTGTACATAAAATAAATATTATTGTTCCTTTTTAAATTGTTCTTATGATTTTTAAAAATATCCACCTTTTTAAATTCTCTTTTTTTCTCAGCATTTAGAACTTTTAAATCAGGTTGCAAATTTCACTAAAAAATATGATAAATACGCGCAACAGAAAAAATTGAAAATAGTTGTAATAAAAGTGGTAGCGGTAATAACAGTAATATTAGGAGTGAAGTTTATCTAATAACAACATCTGCGACCAAAGTGAAGGTAAGTATGTCTCTTAAATTTTACTCAAAAAGACTCTTCCCGGAAGCGCGGGCGGGCTGGCTGGCGGACGCGGACCGCGAGCGCTGAAAATAAGCTAATAGCAGCGCCAATGCATCGCGGCGACCAGGGTTATAAGCTCATTGCCCATGGTCGCTGCAAACAGGCCCATAAGCTTATTCGCATGGTTGCCATGCGCGCGGAAAAATATAAGCTCATTGAATTGAATTTTAATTTAATTTTGCTATCAGACTTTACGATGAAATTTAAGGCGAGAAAAAAATCAAATAAAAGGAGATTACATTGTATGATTTCTTTATTCCTCAACATGGATCCAAGGTGGAAACATCCGTTTACGTCTATAATTTCTGGTCCAACGGGTTGCGGTAAAACAATTTTTGTGAAAAAATTTCTTCAAAATATTCATTTAATGTGTGATGTTGTATTTTGTCGCATAATTTTATATTATTCAGAATGGCAACCATCCTATAAAGAGTACGGGGAGGGAGTTGAATTTCGTGAAGGTTTACCACAAGCATCATACTATGCCAATGATCCTCGAGCCAAACTTGTAATTATAGACGATCTTATGCGTGAATCCTCAAATAACACAGTCGTCGATCTTTTCACCAAGGGAAGTCATCACAAAAATTTGAGTGTAATATTTATATCACAAAATATTTTTCATCTGAGACATGGTCAGCGAGATATTTCTTTAAATGCAAATTATATTGTAGTATTTAAAAATCCGAGGGTTCGAACGCAAATTCAACATCTCGCTAGACAGGTATACCCTGAAAATAAACTTTTTCTACAGGAAGCTTATTATGACGCAACTTCTAGCCCACACGGTTACCTCCTTCTACACTTAAAAAAATTAACCCCTGACAACTGTAGATTTAGAACTTGTATATTTCCATCAGATCCATATCAATACGTTTACGTACCATCAAGAGGTATAAAAGCAGGCTCATCAAGCGACCTAGTACCAGTTGTACGTTTGTCATGATGACGCGCGTACGAAAATCCATCGGAAAGAAGAATGTTAAAACGTTACACGCTCTCTATCATTTGGATACAGAACAACGACGCGCTGTATTAAAAAAAGCTAAGCCGGAACTCGTTGAAGGTATTTGTGAATGTGCATTGAATATTTTGCGTGGTAGGTGGAACAGTAAAAAACGCTTTATTGTGCAAAAAGGAGAGGGATTTTTACCCCTTTTATTAGCACCAATCCTTGGTACACTCTTTTCCAACATGTTTTCATCTTCTTAATTGTTTATTATATATATTAAAATGGAGCATGCTAGGAAAATGGTACTTGTGCCAAGTGATAGTGTCGATCAAATTAAACTCCAGTCGTACCCACAACAACAGCAACAACAACAATTATTCACCAATTTTGTCACCTCAAAAACACCCGGAAATGCAATTTCTAGACTCGACGCCGAAATGAGTAAAATTTTATACTCTCCATTATACCCTGATGAACATGAAAAGTGGAAATTGTATCAGCAAGTTTTACAAAGATTTTTGTTCTTTACCGATGAAGCGAAAAATTTAATTGGAAAAAAAGGAAATAAAAGACGCTATTGAGGACAAGTTAAACAATGAGCAAAATGAAATGACGAGTCAGGATCAAGATGACGATGATTTAACTCTGCCCATCTCAGATATTATTGACTCTGTACCAAAAACTTATAGGGAAAAATGTGAACTTTTGCTTGAAAGATTACGAGCCCCAGAGGTTAAAAATAGAATAAAATGGGATAAACATGGTTTTGAATTTATCGACGGAGCACGTGTTGAGAAATCAAATATTTCAGATTTAGTGAACGATGCTATTAGGTATAGGAAATCAGTTATTGTACCAGGAAGACGCCAGTTTGCAAAGTTTCTTCAAGGAATTAAGACACCTAAAGAAATTCTGGGTAATAATGAGTACTGGAGATCAAAATCACATGCATCTGCAACAAAATTATTAAACAACTCGCGTAAAAGTTCTACGTCAAAAAAATCCATAAAACATGCTGAAGACGCGGATAAAACTTTAGAATATCAGTCTCTCTTGACCAATAGCGAGAACTGGGAAAGTACCAATGACTCAGAAGCTGCAGATGATGATGATGATGATACTGTTGAAAGGAATACGAAACCACGTACTTGGATGGGTTTTAATCTTTAAAAAATGAAGCAATTGGAAGACATATATTATGACCCATCTCATGAGGCTTCATACTCTGGCGTAGTAAAGATTGCCAGGTCTGCACGGAAAAATATTCCACGTAAGCAAGTAATTGACTGGTTAAAGAGTCAAGATGCATACAATCTCCATCGGCCTATTAGACGTAAATTTGCTAGACAACATTATAGTGTTTGTAATATTGATGATGTTTGGGAAATTGACCTAGCAGACTTGAGATCTTTGAAAAGCTTCAATGATGATTTTTCCTATCTACTGGTGGTCATTGATGTTTTGAGCAAGTTTTCCTGGGTTGAACCACTGCAAAGTAAAACTGCATCTGAGGTTAAAGAAGCATTTGAACGAATTCTTCATAGAACCGGCGATAGAACACCTGTTTATCTACACAGTGATAAAGGAAAGGAATTTATCGGTAAAGTTTTTCAAAAATTCTTGTCAGATCGTGAAATACAAATTCGCGTTACACGTGATCCAAGTATAAAGGATGCCATTGTTGAACGTTTCAACCGTACTCTCAAGGAGCGTATGTGGCGTTACTTTACCCACCGCAATACTCACCGATACCTTGATGTTCTCCAGCCAATAGTGCATGCATACAACAATGCTCGTCATTCAAGCATACGTATGGCGCCATCTACAGTCAATCTTCACAATGCTGCTGTAGCTTGTGCAAATATACAACGACGATTTTTAAGAGAAGCCGGCCGTAAAAAAGTGCCTAAATACATTGTGGGTGATGTTGTACGCATCAGTCGTGCTAGAGACATCTTTGAAAAAGGATATGAAGCTGGCTGGACAGAGGAGCTGTTTGTTGTTAAAAAGGTTATCACCTGGCGAACGCACGCACCTATCTTGTACGAATTGAGAGATTTATCTGGAGAGGATATTGATGGAATTTTCTACGAAGAAGAATTGGCTGATGTTAAAAATAAGGACGTAGAAAACGACGAATTTATTGTTAAAAAGGTGATTCAATCAAAGGGTCGCGGAACTAAGAAACAGCTCCTTGTGAAGTGGGTTGGATACCCTGACAAATTCAACACGTGGATACCAGCTACAGAGCTAAAAACTCTAAAATGAATGACGAAGATCAATTCTATCTCATTTTACCGAGTGATAGTAGTCTGAAGTATTTTCCACAGAATACAATTACACACTTTATCACACAACTTCCACATGAAATTCGACTGCATGGTCGCTGGGTGGTGGGACTCACAGAGATACAGTTTCCACGATCATTTCTCCATGTGAGAGGTACATCAAGCATGGAAAATCGCATCTCAATTGTATCACAATCAATTGTAGAGAAAATAGGGCTCATTGAGAAATCTACAATTGAAAGCGTTCGATTAAATGAGACTGACAGTGTAGGTTTAGCCTTATCTGAAAATGCGGACAAACCACGCGACAATAATGCCATTTTAACTGATGAAGGTTTTAAACTGGAACTGTTTAAAGGAAAATGGAAACGCTTAATTACATCTTTCTTTCCACCTGGAGCTTATTCACAGCTGGATGACTTTATATATGCTGTAAATAACACTCCCGAAATAAATACGCATGTGGTTGTTAAACAAGAAAAAAGAAACAATCATTATATAACAC
>CAKNYM010032067.1:0-23796 GCA_932195095.1 Andricus curvator
CGTTTTTGAAACTCAATATTTGTTTTTTCGATCGCTGAGATCGTTTGTGAGAATCTGTATTTTTTCAAAATTTGCATTATTTAAAATGTACTTTATAATTTATACATATAAATTTTCATTTATAATATAATTTATAAATGAATGAATTAATTAAATATAATCTTTCATCTTTGACGTATTATTACTAATTTTTTTACAAATTTTTTAGGTTTTAGGTGCAGTATTAGGTGTCTCCAGCCTTTTAATTTTCATTTCCATTTTTGCATTCTGTGTCACTAAAACTTAGAATATTCTCGAGCATGCTCCTCTAAAATTGTATTAACACTATGTGTTTTTCATGTTCATTTAGCGATTCTTCGGGACTATTCGTCTTGCAGGCGGAGCTAATGACCACCCCTGCACTCCCACATTCCTCCAGCTATATAAAATTTTGTCCGTGTACAGTATTTTAAAGCCTCCAAAACTTGGCAATTGTACGACTTTAGATAATGATCCACCACAGCCATTGATCACACTTGCTAAATTAAAGGAAATCTACAAAAAGAAAGACAAAAATGCTTTTCAATACATTAAAGACAAATTAAAAATTACTGTGGAAAGTGAAGACACTGATTTCAGTGACTTTATCAATGCTGTGGAACACGATTATACCTTGCCAGAAATAACTGACTGTTTGTTATACTATACCACAGAATACGTATGCGGTTACATTAGAAAACGTGTCCAATGTCAAGTTTGCTTAAGTGCTTTTATGTCAACGTCGAGTGTGGCTACAGACACTTTGTTTCTCACTTCCGATCAATTACCTCGCAGTTTCGGAAAATTCGTCAATCCTCAGAAAGAGATTATTCATCCGAACGTCAGGATGTATAACTTTATGATCGTTCTTGAAACACTGTTTCGCAAGCATTGTCAATTTCGCAATGCTTTTGAGCTTATCTTAAACGATATCTCTTCTACTGAAATCAATCTAAAATTTCCGTGCAAAGAACACCCAAAAATTGTAAACGAAATTCTAGCTTTCATAATAGAATATTTTTTCCAAATACGTTCCAGAGAGTTTATTAGGCAAACAATGGCGGATTGTAAAAAAGAAAGCGCTACATACAAAAAAGAAGCCAAACCTTGCACGACTTAAAGCACTTAAATTTAACCATAAACTCATTAAACTGTGTACTTAACATTATGAGCTATGTCCTTAACATTTTTTTGTCCTTCACAAAAATCCTTGTATGTATGTACATATTTCTAATTTAGGAAAATATATATTTTTTATTCTTTCAATCCTTTTTTATTTGTGCCTATACGGGTGTGATAACGGGCCTGTATGATAAAAAATTTTGAATGAAAATAAATTTAGTTATGGACTTTTTTAAAAATTTTTTTTGTATCCCTTACGAAAAATTATTATAGGAAAATCAGTATAGGCTTATAATAATTTCCCTATAATGAATTTCCTATCATTTTTTCGCTATTATAGGAAAAATCACCGGAACATAATTATGGAAAAATAATTATAGAAATTATTAAATTTAGGTTTCATTATACCCACAATCTAAACGAAGCTTGTTTGAAATATGTAAATTTGTATGTACTTTGGTGTGAGTATAGTTCAAAATAAATTATTAATTTATACTTTCCTCTGCTTGTTGCATTTCAATATTTTAATATTAATAATTTCCATCATTATTTTCCAATAATTTTTCCTATAATCGCGAAAAAATTATAGGAAAATCATAGCTAGGCCTATAATGATTTCCCTATAATACTTTTTCATGAAGGGTAACATGAAGACTATATTTCTCATTATTTGTAAAAAAATACGACTGTCATCAGGTATTATCAATTACCTCAAAATCAACTGAGATGCCTTCAGAAAACTCAAATTCATAATTGTTTCATTTGGTTTTTACATTTAATTTTTATTACATAATAAGCACCTTCTTTATTTATGGATCCTATTTTTTATTTATTATTGCTACTACACTTTAAATTTATTTTACATTTTTATATTTATTTCTGGAATCGATTACACTACAATTTATAAATTATATATATATATATATATATATATATATATATATATTTGTTCATAATATAATAAATATATTTCTTTTTTTTAATCCTTATATTTTTAAAAACTGATTTTATGTTACAGATAAATTTTTATTAAGGATTTTTAACACTCATTCCAAATTTCTTTTAGAACACGTATACTTTTCTATGCATTATTTTTCCATATCTTGGAAAGTTTGAACAGATTTTGCATATTTAAAATAATGTTTATATATCTGCAAATAAATTATAAAAATTTGCAGGTCATTTCTTGTTCAGAAAATATTCTTTCATTAATTATTTAATTATTTTGCCCTTATAACTAATGCATTTGCCAGCAAGAAGCGCAGCAGCGCCGCCAGCGGATTAGTTCACGGCTGGCATCAAACATTAGCCAGAGCTCCTATGCAAAATTCGGGTCGGTCGGATAGGGCTGCACGGTGCTGCTAAATAGTTGAAATTTGAGGTTATGTTCACTTTTAATCATACTCGTAAATTCTCCATGAATCTATCCACCTATTATATTCTCAATACACGAAAACAATCGACGTTTAGTTGATCCTTAACTAAATTTCTAAGCAAATTTTTTGAACATTGGTGCGGTTTCCTAAGGAGCGCCGCACTAACGGGGGCGTGGATGGAAACGCACCCTAAAGGTGCAGTCCCATGTGGGCACAAAGTGTCGGCGTAAAGCAGAAACTCATAAGAGTGAAAGAGACACATAGATCGATTTGTCTCTTTTACTCTTATGAGTTTATGCTTTATGCCGACGTTTTGTGCCCACATGGGACTCCATTAGATGGAATTAGATGTTTGATCGTTTTAAAACGATCAACAGCAACAATCTCTTTATGGTGCTCTGATACCACTGTCCGTCCAACCGGTGCAGGCAGAAAAGTCCATAAGAGTAAGAGAGTAGTTATTGTCCAAGTTTGCGCTCTATCTCTTTTATTCTTATGAACTTTCTGCCCGCACCGGTCGGACGGACATTGGTATAAATGCACCATAAAGAGATTGTTGCAGTTGATCGTTTTAAAACGACCAAACATCTAATTCCATCTAATGACACGGGGTGGGACTCCGATGCCTTAAATCGAACGCACCTCTCTTTCTACCTTGTGAGATAGACAACGAGGTGCAATCAAAGTTGAAACGATCGTTTCGAAAACTCTCTTTCTATCGTATATGGTGGACAGAGAGGGTCCGATGGATGCCAACGACAAGTCGTGCTTGTCGTTTCATAACTATGAGATCTTCTCTGTCTACCACAGACGATAGAAAGAGAGCTTTCGAAACCATCGTTTCGGTTTCGATCGCGCCTCGTTGTCTATCGTACATGGTAGAAAGAGAGGTCCGTTCGATTAAGGCATCGGAGTCCCACCCATGTGTCTAATCTCATTTAATAAAAAGAAAGATTTGATCCATTAAATAAGGGCATGATAATCCCACCTCAGGATGGTTAACATGCTGATACTGTGGAGAACTAGGCCAGGGCTTAAAGGTGCAGTCCCATGTTGGCAGCAAACCTCCGCGTAAAGCAGAAACTCATAAGAGTAAAAGAGACAAATCGATCTATCCATCTCTTTCAGTCTTATGAGTTTCTGCTTTACTCCGACGTTTTCTGCTAACATGGGACTGCACCTTGAGGGTGCGATTCCATTCACGTCCCCGTTAGTGCGGCGCTCCTTAGGAAACCGCACCAATTTTCAAAAAATTTGCTTAGAAATTTAGTTAAAGATCAACTAAACGTCGATTGTTTTCGTGTATTGAGAATATAATAAGTGGATAGATTCATGGAGAATTTACGAGTATGATTGAAAGTGAACATAATCTCAAATTTCAACTATTTATCAGCACCGTGCCACTCAAAGCTAAAAGTGGGATGACTCTTGCCCGGAGAAAATTAGTACTTGATATGGGCGCGTGCCACGCTGTTTACCTATTGGGCCGACTTGCTACAAAATGCATGATGAAAATGAGAAAAGTGATATTTTTCAACAGTTCTACTGAGCTTTTTTTCATTTTTTTTGCCGAAAATATAAACATAAATAGTTTTCTAATCTAATGAGGAAAAATAAATGATGAAATAGTATGGAGATTTGAAAATAAATGCGATTGAAGGAATTGAAAAGAGCGGGAAATTGAAAAAAAATTATTAAAATAACTTGTAAAAATGTTAATATTGTTAATGTTATTCTTTTCGTTATGAAATTTAAACGTGATTGGTTGTTTGTTACCAAAAAAATACTTTTATATTTTAATAGCACAATAAATAATACTAACAATATTTAAATTTTTAGAACTTATTTTTTTTTTAATTTCCGCCATTTTAAATTTCTTTAATCTCATTTATTTTCCAATTTGTACACTATTTAGCAAGTCGGCCTTAGAAGTAAACAGCGCCTTCACTTCGCTTGGTGGCCGCGGTCAACTCTCATCCTACTTTTTCTTTACAGGCCTCCCATTGCCTCCCATTCAGTGGCACCGGGCTGCTATTTAGTGATGTGTGAACGCGGATATCTCTCACATGTGCAGTAGTGATCCCTGTGTATTTTTAGGTTGGCGCTTATGACAGATGGGTTAACATAACCTAAAAAGATACAGCAATCACTACTACGCATATCAGAGATGTCCACGTTCATACATCACAGGAAATAGAAAAAATAGGAAAACTGACCTGTCCTTTTTCGAGTACTTAAATGTTAAATTCCCACGCGGGAAGTTTACCGCAAACTTGGATGAAGAAGTTTTTTAAGTATTTTCACTTATTCACTAGCTAACTTCACTGCGTCGATTGCTGAGTGAAAATTAATGGACTAAATGCATGGTACCAAAAAAAGAATCAAATTTATGCACCGAATTTGTGAAGAAGTCTATTTTGCAGGCTTCTGCTACACAACCTATATGAGCTCATGTAACGAAATCTCTAGTCATTGGTCCTTCGAAAATCCTGTATAGGAATTTGATTTTTTTTGTTTGTCAGATTGCCAAAAAAGAGATTTAGAATTGTTGAAAAAGCTGCACTAAATTTCAGAAAGGTGTAACCAGTGAAATATGCAGTAGGTATTCATTGGCCCATACTCTCAATTTTTCATAATCTGATTTTTCCACAAAATCACTAAATTTGAAAACCGGGATCATTTGGATACTAGATGGGAATGCGCAAAAAGAAAATATGAACCTTTTAAACCTAGATTTGAAAGCTGTTATTTTCGGCAACTCTCATTTCCTTCTAGTCTTTGCTTTAACAGTGGTTTTCAAATCTAGATTTTCTTTTGAATTATGGACTACTGAGTATCTACCAAGGAATATACTATAAACCTAATTTTATTTTTTCAAATGGATATTTATTTTTCAAATATCCGCTTCTGTGAAAAACACAAACATAACCTAAAATTGTTAATAGTTGTTCATTTTCATCAGCTCCCTGGCACTCAAAGCTGAAAATGGGCACACATTTGACTGCCCTGCGCGTTAGTACTTAAATTGCCCGAGCGTAGCGCTGATTACCTATAGGGCCGACTTTCTTGAAAATACATGGCAAAATTGTCAACATTCGAAGTTTTTTTATATTTTCTGGTAGTTTATTAGTCCTTTTTTCGTTTTTTTTACTGAAAATGATCAGTGATATATAATTAATTGAAAAAACATTAAACATGGTGAACTGTGATTCTGGTTACAAAAATAAACGGAGTTCGGAGGAGCAAATTCAACGGTTTTTTCATACTTTTTTAATTTAAAAATTGCCTTTTTATTAATCTCATATACATACCTCTTGATTATTGCCATTTTTATAATTGAAAAATAATTTGGTAAGTTACTTTATACTGTTTTAAAATAAAATGTTTTAATATTAAATTAGGTACATGAATTTTTACGACGCAAAAAACCTTTTAATTTTAATTTAAAATCGTGACACTAAAGTTCCTAAATTAATTAATTATTTATTTAATAACAATTTTATTGTTATTAATTTGTTTAAATGTATTATCTTGGAAAAAAATTTCGTATTGCTTTCACACATTTAATCACTTAGAAACTTAATATATTTCACTTTTTTCGTTATATATTTTATACTAGTATATGCCAAAAACATTTAACTTCTTTTTTCCATTAAAAAAACACGAAAAAGCGGTTCAGATTTAAAAAAAACATAAATATTTGCATTTTTGCCATGTATTTTAAAGAAAGTCGGCCCTATAGGTAATCAGCGCCACGATTTCGCCTGGTGGCCGTGATCCACCTTTCAGCCAACTTTTATAATACAGGCCTCCATGAAAGTGCCAGGGGGCTGATTTTCATTTAGTCATAGAGATTTGTCCTTTGTCTCAATGTGTCCCGCAAGTCCGCAACGAAAGAAACGTTACTAGTAATTAATAAAATAAAAATAATAGAATAAAATTAATAAACATTGATGTCGCCCATCCCTAGTATCACTGCACCAATGACGCTGCACGTGGTAGGTATTTATTTGTCCATAATCTCAGTTTGTCATAATCTCATTTTGCCATCAAATGACCAAAAGTTACCAAAAAGAAGCTAGTGTTGAAACCCACTGTTAAAGCAAAGACTAGAAGGGAATGTGAGTATCGTCGCCTAACTATAGCATTGGCCTTGCAAATATCGTTTCCGATTGATAAAAAAGCAAAACATAACCTAAAATTTTGTATATTTGTAACTTTTCTAAATTCAAGACTTATTACTTATCTTATTTTCAAAAATCACCATTTGATCCATATGCCAATAGTGCTACTCTGCTCAATCGGTAACGTAATCTTCTTCAAGAACATCGTGGAAATTCCAAGTACCGATCCAGCACTTTCAATAAATATGTACCTGCCCATTCCCAGATAACAATGCGTGCGACGCACGTCACCCGCATTTCGTAATTCTCATGCAATGCGTGCGAGAACGCGTGCATCTCGCCAGCAATATATGATTGTCACTTAGCTGCGAGCGTTATGAGTCGCATTTCGCTAGCACGGAACATGGGCACATGCTGCGAGCATTATGAGTCGCATTTCGTCATCATGAAGATGCGTGAAAATTAACTTATATTTAAAAAATTTCTTAATTAATTGAATTTATTTTTCAACATGTTTTTAAATTACATACATTGGTATAAATTAAAAAATTTCAATAATTCTAATCGCAAATAAATTTCATGTGAAATTTATTTTTTCTTTGCACTTTTAATTTGTAATATTTATGAAGAATGATCGAATAATATTAAAAATGATATGCAGTTAAAAATTTAATTTATGTTCACATAAATTTTAATTTCCGACCGTTCGTCAGGTTAGTTTTCCTTCTACACGACAGTCTACTGTTCACACACGCTATCAACTTGATGACACCTGACCATCGTTGGGTTTTGTAAAAGTCAGTAAAAGTGTTTTCAGCATCTTTTGGCATCTGTCGAAGAATTTTACTATCGTATTTTATCGTGTTTATCGTGGTTTATATCCGGCATTCCGAAAATTAATAGACTTGTGGTAAGTACAATCGAAAAAATAGTAAATATAAACCTATAACCAGTAAGTATAAAACCTAACCTATCTTTTTTATGGTAAAGCAAAATAATTTACTATACGTTCAACTGTTTCTAAACCTCTTAATTAATTCGCTTTGATTTCTAGATCAATTTTTAATCATAACAAATTTTATGAATTTTTAAACTAGTAACTGATTGGGAAAAGTGCAAACTCGAAGTCCAATTCAAAATTTATTTGAATAAATGTCTCAAATTGAAATATAAAAATATTAATATTACATAATTTATTATTTTTAGAGCATAACTAATCACGACGTGCAAGTGATATGCGTCGCACGTGTGACCCGCACGACATGCGAGCGATATGCGTCTAAATTGATGACACATATGTCTGCGTTGGTGAGTGCATCTCGTGCGTTTTGATCGGCACGACGTGCGTGCATAATGCGTCGCATATTGCTCGCATTTTGTTATCTGGGTTATCTCATAATTGTTAATTAACCATTGGCATGCAAAGATTTCTGTAAATAAACGTGAAATAATTTGTTTCAAAGTTTTACCGAAAAGTTTCCGCTGTAAAAATGTCATCTTCGGAAATTCTCAAGCCGAAACTTTACGTTGTTTTTTTCAATGCACCTATTAACTTTAAAGACCATGGTGACTTTCAAACCCAGTGTCTGCTGTCAAATTTATTTTGGTGAATAAAGTGTGGTAAGTCGAAAATTTGGCGATTAATTCGCTAATTAATGTTAAGTATCATCCTTTTGGAGAGCCTTGTATGCGGAAATATGTAAGAATTCATGAGTTATAGCCGCTTCTCTAAACATAAAGTCAGCAAGTGACACTTCGCCAACGTTACTCTCCTCCAGGGTAAAGTCGGGTATACTTTACCCACTTATCAATTACCCAGCGCGACATTACCCTGTACCCTAGCCGTCTTTACCCAGAAATAATGATTACCTGCAACATTCGTTACCCCCAGTTTTTTCTGTGAAAGTGTTTTAAAAGATTTTAGGGATTTTCGAAGTATTTCAATATATTTCAAAAGATTTCACAGCACTTCCAGAAGAGTTGCAAGTAACTTTAAAAAATCTCAAGGGATTTCACAGATTTTCTAAGGATTTCAGGTGATTCAAAAATATTTCAAGAGATTCAAGAGAATTGTATGGGACCCTTGCTTCCGATTTCTTTCCGAACGCCTCTCTTTCCGAAGGTTTCGGACGTATTTCCGAACTTTCCCCGAAGTGTCCCACTGCATCTACTTCTTTCTGAACCTTTCCGATTGTTCCGATTTCTTTCCGAATAAATGTGCAATGTAAAATATAAATTAAATGCTGTCATTATTATATATGTATTATATATATATATATATATATATATATATATATAAGTAGTAGGGCCCACTATAGGCATACACCCCCTCCACTACTCCTAAACCCCCCTTACCGCACTATGACGCCGACCCCCCGCGCCAATACAGCATATTACATACATAAGTGTTTAATTGACTAATGTCTCATGATGCAATCACTTTGCACTGACCTCTCTGACGGAAATTTCAAGGAGCCCACTATAGTGTTTCTAACTACCTTTCACTTTTCATGTAAAATTTAAGGTCATCTGAGATAAAAGTTTTTGTAGATTGTATATATTTTTCAATTTATCATCTAAATAATTTTTTTTTCATAGGTTTGACTTACTAACTAGTACTGGGAAAAGGTCTTTCAAATGAAAATAGTGTGTTATACATTTTAATATTGATTATATTTATTGATTAATATAGGATCAAGGTTTATACATATATACATATACATATAGATAGATTTATATTAGGAACAGTGTAGCTAATTTCGATGTCGCTGTTTGCGTGCACGATTAACGAAAGTGATTATTTTTACGATATTTCCCGCCATTTATGTGCCTTTTTGTCGTTGTTGAAAGTGTTTTATGAAGTTTATATTTCTTAAACAATTTTTCGTAAAAATTACGAGCTATACTATCATTTTTTTCTAAATCATCCGTAAACAAATCATTAAACTCAGACAAAGAATAATTATGACACATGTAATGAAGAAACATAATACAGTACTGGCCACACACATCCGAAGTCTCACTCTGTAATCTTTTTGCATTCCACCTGTAAAAGGTACAATTTCCCCGTAAACGAAGAAGATGTTCAGGTACAAGAGGCGTAAGCCCGTAGCTGTCAAAGTAGGTAGCTCGTCCATAGTTTCCGACGTACATGGCGACCCAGTGGCTACCAGGCTGTTGGTGTCCATCTGTATTAGCAACAATCGCAGCTGGTTTTGCCCAATGCTTTGGAATCTGATCGGCTGGAAATACACCAGCTGTCCGTGCTTCTGTGAGTCTAAGTACTTGTAGTATCTGGAGACTGTTCATTTTTTTTTTTGATAAGTCTACAGTATCCTCGGCTGAATCTTCTGAAACGTATGAAAGATTATTAGGTCCATTTGTTGTTGTTGATATAACTGAAGGCATACTGCAGGTTAACGTTTTATTGTATGAGGTCGAGAGTATTCCATCTATTCGTTCCTTCTCAATCCACTTTTTTAGTCTGAGCGCATTATTAAGAGAACACATAAATGGTGTGTCCTTTTTTATTCCATGATGAAAGCAAAACTCATTCTGGAAAGTCAGTATTTTGAATGATGGACAGTTTAGTTCCTCCAAGTTTGTGATGCGTCTGCTTGTAATCTTTTGCAGCAAAACGGCCTTTTCATGTCCTCTGGTGTATATTAGTCTAGCAGTCCGGGCTACGTCACGAAGATTAGCGTGTAGAAAATTCATTGGAACATCTCCTTCAAACCATTCGATACCATGATATTTACAACTGAGCCAGTTATTTTGTCGTTGAGATGGACTTGTGAGATCGGTAAATGCATAAGGTGGAGAAGTAATCCAATGAGCTATACAGTAGCGATCTAGAGTAACCACTGCTACTTCTTTAGGTATTAAACGGCCAGAATCATCACGAAATCCTTGTATATCAATCACGTAATCTACCATTTTTATTGTTTACTACGTTATACAGAAGTATAGAATTAACTACTGTCACAAACAAGTAGAGACTGAGGTTTTCAAATAAGAGGGTTTTCCTATATGTATAAACATTATCCCCACCTAAACTAAGCACTGAAATCAGCTATAATTTGTCTCGACGAGTCTATTTCCAAAACATTATCATACTCTGCATATTCTATACAATTAACTGTACTAACAAGGGCTTCTTCAAATCGTACCTCAATTCTGAGACTCCCATGTTTGACAAGATTCCAGTGAGAATAACAATCAGCAGAGAGATCCGGTGTAAGATCAAAGGCAAATAAACAATTTCCAACTGGATATTGTTGCCGATCAATACTATTTCCCTCATTCAGAAAATTAATACCAGTTCCAGTAAATAACGTGTTATATGCCTCGATGTACAATTTTTTAGTGTTGAATGATGGTTGTATAGGTTTCGAAGGTATCTGAGTACCGTCAACATAAAGTGATAGATGATTAATTTTATAATTTTGGAAATTAAAGGGATTCTTGTTTCCATTGCCATTATATGCAGTATTGTCTACAAATCCGATTATTATTCTTTTTGGTAATTGACCAAGAATAACATTGTAAAGGGTTTCAGCGTGAACACCCGAGTGTATCGTCATAGCTTTCACCTCGACACGTGTAATCGGATATTTTGCAGTGCCTTGAGATAGAGCTTTAGCGTGTGCAAGAAGAATACAAGGGTTGATTTTTGCACTACGAACAAGTAGTGAGGCCTCCTCAATGTGAATATGACAGTTGCTTGTACTATCCATAAGACAGAAATTATCTTTTGAACGAACGAGCCGAACTCGTAACTCTACACCGTTGATGAGAAATTTATCTTGATTGAAAATGTCACAATGTAAATGACCAATAAGATCAATAGATTTATCAACACTTAAATATTTCTGTCGATTTTTTAAACCCTCATTAGCATCGAAATCATCCATTTTTCCAGCAGTAGCATTATACCACAGAGATGATGTAAGATGACTGTTTTTGGCAGCTGGCCCATAGTTGAGTAAAGTCTCAATGTATGCTCGATATGCATAAGAATTACCAGGTGGTGATACTACTTTTCGATTGAAATATACATCCACCTGATTGAAGAGTGAATGCAGGAGGTTTTTTACAGGTCCTACTTTGTCTAGCCGGACGGTATTTGAGGCTACTCTTGCGGGGGCTTCTAGTTTTACTCGAAGACTGAGCATAGTGTGTGCTAGGTCGATGTATTCATCACCATGGCCAGGAACAACAAACTCTATGGGGGCGTCATCAGTGAGAGAAGAAACGGGTTTATAATTAACACATTGAGAACTCTCTATAGATGTCTGCGTTGGAGGTAGTGAAAAGAGATCTAACTCTGACTTTAAGCACTCACAGGAGTTAGAGTGTAAGAACGACATTTTTTGCTATTATTTATTCCCAAAAATATCGGTATTTTTGCTATTCCTTGATTTTGTGCGTCTCTTTGTCGTCTTTTTTTTTTATTTTTTGTAGACTTTTTCCTGTTCGCGGTAACCCGCTTTTTAATTTTTTTTTCTCTTTGTTTCAATGTATTTCGTCTCACGAGGTGAAGCATACCACGATTAGAAGTAGACTGAATCATCCGTTTCTTCCTACTATGTTTATAGCCCGAGCCGTTCATGATATTCTCCATTTTTTCCACTGCACGACGTTTTAAATTTTGGCTTGATTCTTCAAGACGATTCTTGACAGAATTTTTAAAAAGTATCTTATTATCCATATCATTCATAACATTCATTCCAGCTCGAAGAGCTTCTTTACCGACGACACGGGCACCGCTAGTCAAGAAAGGGAGAACACGCCGAAATAAGCCCCCGAGAAAACTACCAATACCATGTCCCTTCTGATAAAGAGCTCCAACGTATATTTGCGGGATTCCCCTTCCGCCTACTTGTGAGGAGTAATAATCTATGTAATGAATCATTATTTTTATTTTATCTAGTCAATATGCTTAAAGTGAAGTGTAGCTGTCAGCGTACCATACTCAAATGGTATTGGTAAACCAAGGTGATCTCTTATATCAATTTCAATTGTAGGAAAACCTGTGCTAAGAACTGGTATGTAATTAGGTGATTGAAAATGAGTGGCTTGTGTTGTACCAAAATTGTAATCTGCTGTATCTAAAGAAACCGTGCGTAAAAGTGGTGCTTTTACATCACCTGTAACGCGTGGTTCACAAATATTACAGTAAACAAATAAATTATCCGGAAGAGCTCTTGCTAGACTAGGTGGATGTCTAGCAATGTAGTCATTAGTTTGGATTGGAATTAGATTATCTGGAGCGAACCCAAGAATACGTGATAATTTATCACTGAGTACCAAAAAATGGTGATCAGTCAGACATAATTGTCCACACTGTTTTTGTATACTTACGTAACTACTTTTGAATTTGTCATATTTAAATTTAATATGTTGACTTAATTCTGGTAGACTATTCAGGTTATTTAAAAGAGACACAATATTGGCATAAAGACCCGCTTGAAAGAAATTCACAAGGGGTTTTTTCCACATAAGAAACATTTCTTCATCATTCGCCTTTTCTCTCAAGGCAATAAGATCTATTGTGTCTTCTAATTTATCTCCCATATTTTCATCAGTCATTTTATCTTTTCTAATACCAATAGGCACGTTATATTTGTGAAGAAGGTCAATACCTTTCTCAATGGATTTTCTATTTTTACTATTTCCATCATATTGAGGGTATTCATAACCTGCAGTCCCACTGTTCATAAGGAAGATGCGATTTTCAAATGAATCATCGTGTCTCACATGAAGAAATGTACAAGGAAGTTGTATTTCCGTGAGTCCTACTACCCACTGTCCTTGTAAACGAATCTCATGTGGCAATTGCGTTATAAAATTGGAAGTGGTATTCGCGGGAAAATATTTTATACTACTATTGCTTGGTAAAATGAGGTAAAATTGATCGATATTCATTTTCACAAGTTTTTTAAATTTGAGGCTGGAATCCACGAATTAAATTTGTCAGGATAACCTAACCACTTGACAAGAAATTGTTTTTTGTTTCCCTTCCCGTTAGACTGTAATATTTTTTCAATTTGAAATTCCTCCTCCTCAATATTTTTATTGTTTACACCAGTCAATTCCTGTTCGTAAAAAATACCTTCGATGTCTTCCCCTGCTAAATCTTTCAACTCATACATGTAGGGTGCTTGATTTCTTCCTGTAATGGTTCGCCTCACAACAAATAATTCCTTGCTCCAGCCAGACTCATAACCTTTCTCAAAGACACCCTTCTCACGACTGATTCGGACGAGATCGTCAACATTGTATTTAGGCTTTCCTTTGGACTTTCTTTCTTTACAAAATCGACGTTGAATATTTGCTCGAGCTTCGGCTGCATTCGATAAATTAACTTCAGACGGTGTCATTCTAATACTTGAATGTCGAGTATTATTGTATGCATTCACAAGTTGTTATAAAACATCAATATAACGTCGAGTATTTTTATGTGTAAAATACCGCCACATACGTTCCTTGAGTGTACGATTGAAACGCTCTACTATGGCTGCTTTAACGTTAGGATCCCGCGTTATACGGAATTTTATCCCATTATCAGACAAATATTTTTGGAAAGGGACGCCCAAAAATTCTTTTCCCTTGTCTGATTGTAAACAGAATGGTACTCGATGATTACTTCTTTCCAAAATACACTCAAAAGCATTTTTAACCTCCAATGCAGTTTTATTTGGAAGAGGTTCAACCCAGACAAATTTACTCAAAACATCAATCACTACTAAAATATAACGGTGATTATCATTATAAGCGGACAAACTTTGCATGTCGATTAAATCACACTCCCAAACCTCATCAAGATTGGAAACCGTATAATGAGCTCTCTGAAATTTTCGTCGAATAGGTCGGTGTAAAGTGAATGCATCCTGGGATTTTAACCAATCAAACACTTGCGTACGTGATACTTTCCCTCGTGCAGCGCGAGTAATTTTTTCTACACCGCTATAAGAAGCAGGATGACTTGGATTGTAGTATATTTCTTCAAGCAGTTTCATTTTAGAATAAAAGATTGCCACTTTGTTACCATTCCTGAACCAGTTTGTCTCTTTTCTTTACTGGTATTCCTTTTGATTCTACTGCGACTTCTTTCACGGATTGTCTTATCAGAAATCTTTAGGATTCTGTCAGACCTTGCTTCATCCTCAGTTGTTTCATCATCTGTTATAAGAGATTCTTGATTCAAGAGTGACCGGTTATTGATATCTCGTTGTATTTGTTTAGCAGGAATCAAATATTCTTGATTTTTCACGAGTTCTCGCGGGGTACCAATCTCTTGAAGGATACGGGCAAAGTGACTTCTGCCAGGAGGATTGAAACTTTTTCTCAATCTTAGTGCATCGTTAACCAGGTCCGTAATATTTGAATGCTCAATACGTCTCCCGTCAATAATCACTGAACCATATTTATTCCATTTTATCCTGTCGGCGAAATGAGGTTTTGTTAAATGATTAAGCAATAAAGTACTTTTGGAACGGAAAGATTTAGGTACATTAGCTATAATATCCTTCACTGGTAAATACTCAAGTGGATCATTATCTGTATTTTCTGTATGATCCATTTTCTCAGTAGTTAATTTTCTATTTTCGTCAATAAAAAATATAAATTTTTTCAACACCTGACTGTAATCTCTCCACCTTTCACGTTCATCACATGGAAAAGGTGAGAACAAGATTCGACTCATTTCAGAATCCAATCTGCCGAGATTAATTCCAGGTGTCTGTGTAGTTGCACCAGGTATCGATGGTATAATCGCTGCATTATTATTGCTATGTATAGATGTATGATTTATCGTTTGCATTTGTTGATTAATTTTTTCAACCTGTTCGCTGGGAATGAGAACCATTTTTCTTGTATGCTCCATATTATTGAAGGTTCTACGATGAGGACTTGAACAAATTGGAAAGCAGACCACCAATGATTGGACCAAGCAAGATAGGTAGAAATCCACCTTTTTGAACGATAAATTTTTTCTTGTTTTTCCAAGTGCCACGAGTTTCGACTAACTTTCGTAACGTGTTTCTATGTTTTTTCAGCTTTAGTTTTTGACAATCTTTGAGAGGAACATTGCCCAATAGGATATTCAAGGCATACTCACAAATACATTCAATGAGCTTTACATCAGATGTTTTCAGTATTGCTTGCCGTTGATCCGAGTTTAGATGACACAGGGCACGTAAAACTATGGCGTTTTTCTTGACGATTGATCACTGTGTCCACCCTTTATACCCTTCACTGGTATGTAAACGTACTGATGAGGATCATCCGGAAATATACTTGTACGATATTGACAATTATCAGGAGTTGATTGTTTCAAGTCCAGAAGTAAATAACCATGTGGTTGAGATGTGGCATCGTAATAGGCTTCTGGTATAAAATGTGGATCTTCAGGACAAATCTGACGTGCAAGATGTTGAATTTGAGCCCGATCTCGAGGATTTTTAAATGTGACTATATAGTTTGCATTTAGAGAAATGTCTCTTTGACCGTGTCCTTGGTGTAAAAGATTTTGAGAAATGAAAATTACACTGAGGTTTTTATGATGGCTTCCTTTAGTAAAAATATCTACAATTGTGTTATTTGAAGATTCCCTCATTAAATCCTCGAGAATTATAAGTTTAGACCTTGGATCATTGGAGTAATCAGAAGACTGTGGTAATCCTTCACGAAATTCTATCTCTTTCCCATATTCCTTATAAGCCGTTTGCCACTCTGAATAATAGAAAATTATACGATCAATTTGAGTATCGCACATTATATTGAGATTTCTGAGGAATTTTTTTAGAAAAAAAGTTTTACCACAGCCTGTTGGACCGCATATGAGCGATGTGAAAGGATGCTTCCAACGCGTGTCCATATTGAATAATGATGCACCATTAGTCAAACCTTTTAATTTATATATAATGGTAAATATTTATTCCCTATCGAATATCTCAATTGATCTATGAACTTATGTTTTAAATTTTTAGATTTATCTATTTGAAAAAATGTATTAGTATTTTGCTCATCTCATCTTGATTAGCTAATTTCTCGCGTTGTCAGGGTTTTGAGCTCATATGCCTGACCCAACACGTCGATTATGAGCTTATCTCACGACGTGTCTCCTACTTTCACACGCTTAGAAAAAAGCTTAAAGAAGCGTGTCCTTCCCACCCGCCGCCGTTGTGACCCGCCGCCGTAAAAAAGATAGTTTTCAGCTATATTAGGGTTGCGTGAAACATAAAGAGACTAATGAATGAAATTATGGTATCCGCAATTGATTTATGTTTTTTATTCTTCAATAGTTATACATAAGTAATTATGATTCTAATAATAATAATTCAACAAATTTATTATTATTCACTTAATTACATGTACTTGTTTAATTACTTGTTTATGGTTTATATGCATAGGATTGCTTATAGGGTGCTCAAGATACAATGAAAATACAAGCTTACAAATATATATTTTTTAATTATGTAAAAGAAGAATCCTCATATGTAAATGGTTGTACTCCGACGTCTAGATACTCTTTATATTCTTCACCATCCATTATTTGCTGAGGTGTAAAATCGAAATCCCCTGGATACAGAGGGGTACAATTTTCTTCTCTACAGCAGAAATACGTGTCAGTAGGTGCTTCGAAGAGCCACTCTGAAAAACACAAAAAATCAAATGTTCTCATTACTCGTTTACAAAAATACCTAATAAAATTTTTTAACAAAATGTATGTACATATTTTTTTTCAGCATCAAGATTTGTGTTACACATAAGCGTAGGAATGAGAGTTTATTTTTCATATTCACAAAATTTACCATTTTAGAGTGGATCTTTAATAACTTGTTAATGCTCTACGTAACCAAATGGAAGAGAATCGTGATTACCAATCAACCTCCTTTTCGTGTAAACTGGTCGACAGATTTTGTGTTCATTTTTTGTGACTACATCGTGATATGCTGTTCTACGAATAGCTCTATAATTCAATGTAATCGGAGCCGCTTTATTAACTACAAGATCACAGATGGAGTTGAAGTTTATGAATTGAGAGTTTTTGTAGTTTAGGGTAATACCTTTTACTTTACACCTGAGACAAAAGTTTCAATGAAACTCCCAGAACCGTAAGCTTCAAGCTCATCTGTCAAATCGCCTAATAAACAACCTGTAGCTGGGTAATACTCATTAGGCTCATTATGACTGGTAAAAATCACAGAATCAGTATCAAAATAGAGAACGCGATGATCTAATTTTTTCAAATACCCATGTAATTTCAAGCGTGCTTGTGCGGTCGTGTATGCAGCTACAACTACATTTGTGATAGGAGAAGGGGCTACGGCTTCATCTTTATAAACCCAGGAAGCATAAATGTTTTCATGGTCAACGGGCAAGATATTATTCAGAATTTTATCTGGACGCTGGATAATGTTTATCAATTCGTCTTGAGTACTAAGAACTTCAGTTGTCGGCATATTTTGACGCTGACAAAACTTACCCCAAAAAGAATTTAAGCAGAGTTTAGCCAAAGAGCGTAGACCAGGATTTTTTTTTTATATTTTCAGGATCGAGCTGAATACCCTCTAAATCAAAAATCTTTTGGACATATGCTTTTTTCTGTTCCTCATAGTACAATCAGAAGGATATCCACTAGCTTCATGTTTCAACTTGAAAAACCTATTCATATATTCTACGAATAGACCACCTGACTTTGTGAGTGGATCATACTGTGTTGTCTCATATTGCCAGATTTCAAAAATACTTGTTATTTTGTACCCATCTTCGACCGCCACTTTTAGCTCATCGGAAACCCATGTTCCTTCTATTTCCCGCTCACTTGTATTATGTATATGTGGGTAGTCTTGCTGTAATTGTAATTTGCAGCAAGTATAACACAAGGGAAACATGAGCTTTCCGTGCATACGGACAGGAAGGACAGGTATATACTTATCTGTAGGAGGTAATACACGACATTTAACCAAACCCTCCACGTTACTTAAATCATTATCAGAACCAGTTAAAGTCTTAAAGTCATCACCAATATATACTTTGGGATGCCCAATAGGAAATTTACCGTATTTTGATATATATGGATACAATGAGCAAACGTCTAGATATGAGATTCTTGTTTTACCTCTCACACGATAGTAAGAAAATGTATTACCTGTTCTTCCACCGTAAAAAGCATCTCGAGGATTCAAAGCACTAAGCCTTAAAAGAGGATGATCCTTTAAAAACTCTTTCAATTCAAGGTCTTGAGCTTTTACCCTATCAAAATCACACTCCCACATCTCAATGACTTTGTATCCGATTCCTCGAAGTCGTTGAGTTTGGGCACGTGTTCGCTCAATGCGGTCGTTCATGCTTTCAGAGTTTTTTCCTGCTCCTATTTTTTTATTTCTATTCGACTTCTTACAACGAGGACAACCATGCCAATAACATCCGTGAAATTGATACACATTTTTATTGCCAAACCCATCCTCATAATAACCGTCGACTAAGACCCCTTCAGGTAATCGAAATTCTAGAGCTCGACCTGCATGTATTATTTCTAACTCTAGCTCGCGCTCTACAGATAAAAGCCATTCGACAGCTTTCTTCGACTGCTTATTAGCTAGTCTGTAGCCCCCATTCGGTAAAATCCCTATTAAATTGGGTTTTAAATCATTTTTCCTGAATACTACGGAACAGGCTGATGCTATAGTGCAGCTGTCAATAAATGGATCAACATCTGCTACTGCGATAAATAGTGATCGAAAATCTAGACAAGCCTTACGGAGAATGTCAACGTCATTAATGCAATAACTTCTTATTTCAGTTTTAAAATTAAAAACGTAATTTGTTTTAATGCATTCTTCATACCACTTATAAAATTCTTTGCGGTTCTCTAATGACATTGTGTCAGGGGAGTAGTCATCTGCAGCGGGTAATTTAACTATGTATGTCACATTTTGTGGTGTGTTGAAAAGGTGCGGAAATGTACCTTTTTACAACACTATCATGAAAATGGCGTGTTTTCGTACTTATGATCTGTGTGTAATGTGGCGCATTTCGAACGATGCGAATAAAGAACGTACGAAATGAGGAATGCTTACGAAAAGGCCTCTTTTCGTAAGCATTCCACATTTTCACAATAAGTGAAAGGAAGATAGTTAGATAAAGACGGAAATAGGTCGATGTTTTCAGCGACAATTGTAGCGCGCTCGTCTCGCGACATACCGTGCAGAAATATATACGCTATAAAAACTAATCAGTACTTAAAATATTAAATTTTGTCTTTTCAAACTGATAACATTTTTTTATGAGTAAACTATAAACTTTTATTAGTAATTTGTAATAAAAAAGTAATTTTTCATTTATCTAATTTAAATTTTCCCGCAACTTTGACTTGAGCAACTATAGCGCACCTAGCGGCGGAGAGGCTACCGGCTTTTATAACCTTATTTCTGAATGCTGTCACGCGTTTGTTGGTTGGTTTTTTTCCAGACGGGGGGCTTCGCCCCC
Organism: Andricus curvator; assembly: GCA_932195095.1. Taxonomy (NCBI): domain Eukaryota; kingdom Metazoa; phylum Arthropoda; class Insecta; order Hymenoptera; family Cynipidae; genus Andricus; species Andricus curvator. The sequence goes on from CAKNYM010032067.1 coordinate 20,138, forward strand.
CGAACCCCCCAGCGGGGGCTTCGCCCCCTGCACCCCCACCAGGGCTGCACCCTGGACCGCCCCCCCCGCAACTTCGATCAGGTAGCGTTTTTTTCACACTTTTCATGATCTTGTTGTAAAAAGTATCGTGCATGTCTCTACTATTCTTTGCCTCCTCTAAACCAAAGGCAGCTGGCATAGCACTTAAGGGCATATGTAAGTAATTTAAACTATCAACAAATCGTGTTTTATTCATAGTGATTAATATAATACTAGAACCGTTTAAAATAAGTTTCGGTGGGTTATTAGATTCTCGACTTTTAATCAAATGACTGAGGATGAACTGAGCATCGAAACCTTTTGAGTTATGGGCTATACACACGGTCTCATCCAAGTGCTTCAAATCGCGAATAGCAAACTCTGTAAACTGAGCTACAGGGTCTATATCGAAAATGTACTGGCGCACACCACACCATTTGCACCTTACATTTGGATCCGAATCGTCCATACATTCACTGCATACCTGCTGTGCAACACATAAATTAGGTTTGTGAATGTTGGTTCATTCATCTCCCACGACTTTCTCACACTGCTGTGTTTCGAAATCGTAAAAAATGTAAGATACTTTTTTTTTCTTCTTCGATACATTCCCTTTAGCTTTTTTCAGTTCAAGAGGTGTCATGAAACAAAAGTGATTATTAGGGCAGAGTTTCTTACATGTATTACATTCTGAAAAACCATATACATGATTAGTACCTTTTTTTGTTTTTTCAGAATTTAGTAGGTTTGAGCAACCACCACATATTTTTAGCACTGAACAAGTACTTTTTCCGGTGGAAAATGAGTTAGGAAGTATATGCTTTCTGAAACATTCTTCTCCGTAAAAGTATCTGAGACACTCTCCACATTTAATATTATTATGATTATTATCAAAGTCAGCATTGCAGGACGGAGAACTGTAACAAGCGTCACACTCCATTGAACAGCTGTGATCAGCTTTTCGAAAATATGACTTGTTACAAGGTATACAAAATTTTTTTGCTGCTCCCGCCCCAATTAAATTTAAAATCGCACTGTAATGATTATCGGGATGTCCTTCATACAATAAATAAATATTTTGTCTAACTACACCCCCTGCATTTGCAATGACTGAAGTACCGCCGTAAAAAGCTTTCTCTCTACCTTTACCAGAATCTCTAAAATTATAAACTATCATCGCTATTTGACGTCTTGCTAAGTAATTCTGATAGGCAATCAGTTCAGACAATCCACATCCACTCTCAGGTATTATTACCCCAGCGTTTCGCTTGAGCTCTTCGGCTGCTCTAATCTGAACTCTACCTGATCTTTTACGTATACTTTCCCACACTTTTTTTGAATTTAAATTATTTCTATCTGACTGAAGGTCAGCATTCGCGACGGCTAGAGCAATAGCTTGAGTTAGACATGTATTCGACTCATTCTCTATTTCATAAACTGATCGTTTCTTAAACCCTTTAGTTAACTTGTTTCTACCTTTACCTACTGGTACACGTACCAGATTGATTTCTACCACAAAAGTATCATCTATGTTAAAGCTTATGGCACTTTGTACAACTGACTCTACCAGTTTCCATAAGTCTTCAAAATAGAGATTCTTTACCGGTAGAAACGCCTTCCAGGCAACGCCCTTACTAAACCCATCCGACCAGAATACTAAACCCACAACATCACTCTCTTCACACCAAGATGTTATATATTCGAAAAGATCTAAAAATGCTGATTCTAGCCAAGCAATCAGGTCATTTTTACCTGGAGGTACAATTTTGAATGTTAATTTTCTTCCAGTTATCGCGAATTTTTTAACAAATTGGTCGCACTCGTTAATTTTAATGATAAAAGGGGACACATTATTTAAACTCTCATTCCTACCTATTTGTTGTGCATCCTGAGTCTCTGATGTAGTAGGTTGCACAGCTTCCGTAGCCCAGGATGGACCTGCAATTGCTTAAGTTATTGATACAATCTTTGCTGGACCTTGGATTGGTTCAGTCTTAGTGTTTGATGTTGAACCACCACCATATTGGATTTCTGTTATATTCTTTTTTGTTACTGAAAAATAACATAATAATTTATTAAATCATATTGATGTTTGTAAAAAAAAAGTTCAGAAGAAAAAAGAGTTACATAAAGTTAAATTACCTTTTTGCTTCCTGACCGATTTTTTATTTTCTTCCTCCTTTTTTGCTTCTTATCTTCCTTTTTCTTTTTCTTCTCCTCTTCCTCCTTCTTTTTCTGCTCCTCTTCTAGACGTAATTTTTCTTTCGATTCTTCCTGTTTTACTTTATGTCTCTCCAAACGCTCTTGCTTTTTATAATCTTTATAAATATTCTGATTTTGTAGAGCAACTGCCTCTTTCTTCTCTTGCTCTCTTACTTTGTCCATTTTCTTCACGCAAGCATCCTTTTTTTTCATTCTTTTTTCCTCCATTTTTGTTTGCTGTTCTTTCTCCTGTACCGCTTTTCTCAATTCCTGAACAGCATTTCTCAATTTTTGCTGCTGCTGTTTATTTTTCTTTACCTTCTCTGCATTTTGTGGTGAAGGAATGAAATCTGTGTCACTGTCATCATCACTCGCAACAACTTTAGATATGTTTTTAACTTTTTTAATTCGAGGGTCCTGTGAAGTAGTATCCTGATGTTGTCTCTTTCTTTGGGTTACTTTCGCCTTTACTCTATTAGATTCCAGCTGGAGTCTAATACCATTATAGTATCCTGCATCCGATTTCATCTGTGCCTTCGATTCTGTAGCCTGGATCCGTTCTGAAATAAAAATGAAAAGGGAACATGTATTTCCTACCTCATAAATATAATATAAACAAAGAACGAGATATATATATATATATATATATATATATATATATATATATATGATAGTTTACATACCTGCAAGGTTATTGAACTCATTAATTTTTGAGTTGGTATCCCTTTGAAGCTCCTCATATCTCATTACCGCCATAAGTATAGGGATATCATCACCTCTCGCAGCGGCTTCATCTACAACACCGGCAAGTCGTCCCAAAGTGTCACATTTTGAAACAAAACCCTGAATGCCACATAGAAGCATTGCTCGGTCATCCTCCTGCTGTTGAGCGCTGATAATGTCGTCCACTTGTTTGTCCACAGACATTTTAAATGAAATTTACTAACCGATGTAGTTTTTTTATTCAATACTCTTATCAAGTTAAAACACTTTTAATATTACTACAAAATTACACAAACTTTGTTACACTTATTTTACTTGATAGTAGTATATTAATTAACCGGAGTATTAGAACAATGTTTTCTTTTTGACACGTTCTACTGAACTCGTGAAAAGAAAACGATTCGACAATCTAATGCTGCACGAGTGAACACACTAGCAAGACTGATTTTCATTTCATGTGTGATGTTATATATTTTCGGGGACATATGGAAGAAACAGATTCTCTGCGCCCTTTCTAAAAACCCTTTCTAAAATCTTCTAGCTAGCATCAATCACCTGTTTTAATTTTATGTTGAGAAAACGATTTGACATTCTAATATTACACAAGTGGCATATTAACAAGACTCACTTTTCATTTGGTGTACAATAGTAGATATTTTTGGGGGAAATTTACGATAGGAGTAGTCTCTCTGAGCCCTTTATGAAATCATTCAGCT
>CAKNYM010032068.1:4376-21436 GCA_932195095.1 Andricus curvator
TTTTTTTTAAATTATATATATATATATATATATATATATATATTGTTCGGAAAATCAGCAAATTGAGAATAAATGTCAAAAGCGATAAATGTTATGCTGGTGTTTGTTCCTGCTCGCTTGAAGTTTGTGTGCGTGTGAGCTCACCGACTCGCTCCTCAATCAGATTCAGTGTGCGAAAAATTGTGAACCGCGACGGATCGTTCGCTAATCCTTATCATGTAATCACTAATTACTCTAAAACTCGTGCTTGCAGGTTGAGTGCAACTGAGTGTAGTGGGAGAAAAGCTAAAGGGTCTTAATCAAGTGAACTTTACTTATATTAATAAATTAATAGTTGTTCTTGGAAATTATGAGTTTTTTTCATTGACTTTTCCTGCCATCCGGCGAACACAATTTTTAAATGAAAAATTAAAAAACATTATACAAATCTAAACACACACACATATATATATATATATATACATAAATATATAACACATTATTACATTATATCAAAATATTGACTTCTAGTTATATATTTTTGTTATGATATAATGCACAAGGAAAATATGGTAAAGACTCCTCACCTAGAATTGTATAAATTGTATGAATTGGTTCATATTGTGTTATAATATTCTCGCTTTATAGAACAAGAATATTACTCGCATTTCTGAAATCTAAAATGCTATCAGAAAGGCACGACGAATGTACTTAAACAACTTATAGTTTTTTCATCAACGGAAAAATACAAAACATTGAAATTAGTAGAGAAAATTATGATTTAAATATGTTCAAGGAGAAATTGAAACTTCACATTGAGAATATCAAGATATGTGACATTTAAAATGTCCGAGATCCGGGCCATTTCCATGTTTCTCGATCCAGTGGCTACCCTGAGTATAATATCTAGGTTGATTACATTCTTTCCACTCTGGATCCACACAGAGGTTCACTCCTGGACCTCAATTCGCTTACATTTTAAAATCGAACAATTCACGTTAAAGTCTTTCATATGTCCATTTTATTATTAATGTCTCATTGTTCCGGAAACCAGACGTTTAAATTCTTAATATTTTTATTTGCAGGGAAATGATGATAGTGTTTGTTTATGATACAGCGAGGTGTAGTAAAGAGGAAGATGATCCAGCAGAATCTGTTGTGTACTTTCACCCAGCTTGGGTATCCCCTACGCAAAGAATGACTTTGTCAGGACAGTTAATGGGTGTTAATCAATTTTTATCAACTAGTTTTGCTCCTCCTTGCATAATATCATTACAAGGTGGGAAATTCGTCTTGAAGAGGCTTGGGCAGTATCTACTAGTAAGTGCATATGGGTAATTATTTCTCAACTGCACTAACCCAAAAGTCGATCAAGATTGATCGGACTTAAACTTAGGCAAATTATTGTACTATTGGATTGTTATTGTACTATTGGATTACCATAAATTACGGACAATTTTGGAAATTTTTATTTTAGATATGATTTTTGGATTTCGTTCAAAAAACTTTGGATATTTTAAATTTACGGAAAGTTTCGTAATTTTACCATAAATTCAAAACATTTCCTGAAAACTTGTTTTTATTGTTTCTCAAATCGAAAAATCCCTGAATTTGTTGCAAAAAAATATCGTGTGCAACAGGTGCTGAAAGTAGACAGTTGTAGCTCTTGTGAAGTTTACAGGTTTTGCCATCGGCTCATCTTCGGGTCGTTTTCGGCTCGTCTTCGTCTCGATTACAGCTCGCCTTCGGCTCGCCTCCGACTTACCTACAAATCCCCTTCGATTTGCCTCTGACTCGTATAGAAAACTTCACACTCGTTTGGAATTGCCTACTTTCCGCACTTTTAGCACAATATACTATTTTATCCTAATTCTGCGCTCACATTTTTGCATAGCTCTACTCAAATTAAAATTCAAACCATTGACAACTGTTATTTGGTAACTGTAATTTTCTCTTTGTCAAAGCTCCTTCAGCTTTAAAGAATGCATGCATAGTTTGATAGGCAAATGGAATTTTTGATTCTTTAGTAGTTTTTTCGGGGGCTAAAATGGCGAAAGTCAGTTTTCACGTAAAACTAATACCTTCTCATTGTTGATGAGAACCTTAGAACAGTAAATAAGATATCTACTAATTTCTGAATTTTATTTCAGGCAGTAGGCACAGACCGAAATATTCAAGATTGGATTATACAAAGACGAGCAAGTACTTTGGAATCCTTATTGAAGTTTTTTCATTGTGATTTTGAAACGATATCATGCTCGTTTAATAATGAAAGGAACAAATTTACAGAAAAGTTATATCAGATATTTGAAACATACTTGCCTATTTTACAGTACAGTGCCAGCTTATTTTCCAGCATTCCGGCTTTAAAGCTTCCGAGGGTCTGTATTAACAATATTTCATAAGCTAAATAATCAGGTTTAGTTCAGACATAAAACATGACTTTTATTACAGTCAATTTATTATTTTTTCTGTACAGAGTGCTAGCAATGTTTTTTTAGAGGCGATTCACATTTTGCAAAACTGCCAGGAAACAAGCGGCATTGTAGGAGGAGCTCTTTTTTACAACAATAAGTAAGTTAAAATCTTATCTTTCTTGATTTTGTAGAATTTCTTATTTAGTTATCGATAAGAAAAAAGTATGCTGTGTTCGTAATCTTTGTTTTAGAATATAGTAAAACGTTGAATGAAAAAAACTTCTTGCTTAGAAATAATCCTGGTATACAAGGGTTGTGCTAATGGGAAGTGACTAGGTGTTTTCCATAGATTTTCGCACGCTGAACTCGAATCTGGACTCAAAAGTTGTCCATTACGTATTTTTTTTTGTTGAGAAAATGGGGTTTGACCCCCCCCCCCCCAAATGGCGTTTTTGGTCATTTTTGGATAACCGTGGGCACTAAACCCGGAGTCCTAGAACCTTCTAAAATGTCTCAAATTGAGGCTTGTCATTTCCCTTTTCAACCCAGAAAATCCAAAATTTAATTGCATCTGATCTTGAAGACCTGTGCAGTTTACATTGGTTCTTCAGCGTTGTCCTTACAATTGACCTTGATCCGAATTTCCAACGAGGAAATTTTCCAAAATTGTATCTCCTCCCAAACTGAAATGGGTTGAATTAATTGAATCGAGGGTTGTTTTGAAGGGGTGCTTTGTGGATCATCTCATTTAAGGGGAGGTGAATGCTGTTAATATTGTTGATCTGTATATGAAATGTGAGCCGATACCATTTGTTTTATTTTTTGACTTCAGAAACTTAAGGGTTGTTTTTATAGGGTGCGATGTACGCTGATCTATCCACAAGGTGCCGATTATGTGGAGATACTAACGAATCCATCGAGCACATTATTGATGGTTTTCGCGTAATGACTCAAAAAGAATATACGCACAGACATAATGATGTGGCGGGCATTATACATCACCAATTTGCCCTGAACGCAGGACTCTTAACAGAATGGATGCCTTTCTATGTTACTATCCAGACGGATCACTGTGTCCGAGCCAATCGCCTCGAAATCGTGATGCGAGAGAAAAAAAGTCGAAGAGTCTACACCATCGATATTGCTTGTCCACTTAACCGGAATTTGCAGGCGATTTATACAACCAAGATTCATAAGTATAGTGAGTTAAGGCATGAAGTAAAGACAATATGGATTAATGTGAAACATGCATCTATTCATCCTATTGTGATTTCGGCTATAGGCAATATGCACGCAAGATGCACTGATTATCTTGAACATTTAGGAGTCAATAGGGTTCAGACAGCAGCTCAGAAGAAGGTTTTATTAAACACCTGCCGCACTGTAAGAAACTTCCGAAACCATCAGGAAGCAAGCCACTGAAAACCTATGGAGTGGCAGATTTGAGCTCTAAGTAAGCATCCAGAGGCGACTGTTGTCATCTTCGAAGCTCGCGGTCGCTATTTAACGATAACAGTGGTAAAAGACGAACTCCGAACTAGACTATGCTCCTAATTTTTGTACCTACAACAACATTGCAAAAAATTTCAAACATCGTATTAAATTAATTTATAGCATCCTCATCTCATAGGCAATAATTTAAGGCAAAAGAGGAGTGGGCTCATGGTGTCAACCTGAAAGACACCTCTCTGAAGGGTGACGGTGATAGTTGTCACACGGTGTTTTCCAGATGAGATAGTAAATCTGGTTTTCCAAAGTGGCATCAATCTTTCTATGCACCTCACGAAGTGCGGATGAACCTTTAAGCTTTCCAACAGACAGATGATAAGTCTATGGGAGGTTGAATTGAAATCTTTCCGGTAATCAATGCAGGCCATCGATAGGAAGCGCTGGTTGGATGCTGCGTCTTTGCAGACACATCTACCGATGAGCAGGTTCTCCCGACATCCTGCTACGCCTTTCTTTGAGCCGCGTTGATCGTACATTTCTCGTCACACAGTTCCGATCGTCCGAACAATCCTATAATTTAATATAGCTGTGAAGATCTTATACAGTGTGTTCAGACAAGTGATTGGCCTGTAATTCTTCGGGTCAGCTAAGTTGCCCATCTCTGGAAGGTGTACTGTGCGCCCTTCCACCAACCACTCCGGCATAGGATCCTTCGACCTTAGATATGAGGTGAAAATTCAGGCCAGATCCTGGTGGTTTGTAGGAAACTTCTTCCACCAGAATTTCTTGATACCATCTGGTCCCGGAGCGGAATAGTTCTTCATGCCTCTTAATACTTTTTTCACCTCCTCGGTATGGATAGATGGGCATCCTTCGTCAGGTGTTATGAGAGCATTGCACAGCTCCTTGAAGCTTAATATGTTCTTTGAGCCTTCTTTAAGTGGATGCTCGACTTCGTACAATTCTCTCTAAAATGCTTCGAACTCCTCTGGTTTGGGCGAATATTCGACAATAACTGAAGGATCTTGGAAGAGTCGAGATAGATCAGAGGAAAACTGTTGGTTTTCTCTGACCCACCTTTCCCTCTGCTCTAGACTTCTCCTAGCGTCAGATAGTACCCGTACTCTATCAACAATATGCTGCCTGATGGTCAGCAGCTTTGACTTATTAAGTGTGTGATAACGGATCCGCAATCTGCGCGCCAAATGTCGAACCTTGCTTCTTACTCATTTCCCTCTCTACTACCTGCCACTCCCTCCCATCGTCACACATTCTCCATTCTCTTCTAACTTTCCATCTCTCCTCCTCCCATCTTGAAAGTCCCGTGTTTCCTCTCCTCTCTCTATCTAATATTTCCTGCAGGCATGCTTGTGCAACTTTGCTTCCCTTACCACTTTTAAGTTTCTCTTCAAAATTCCATACCCTTTTCCTCTGCCTTATCACCAATTTCTTTCTCCCTGTTTCTTCTCTCAACATATAACCTGGGCAGTTCCAGCTCACTCCCATAACCCATCTCAAAAATCTCTCTTGCATGTTTTCTACTTTTTTGTACTCCTTCCATCCCCAAATCTCCACTCCATAACACATCACAGACCATACCAGTGAATCAAACAGCCATACTCTCATGTTCCAGTCCTCTTTGAATCTTCGTTTTCCAATCCCCCATACCTGACCCATCACCTTACTCGCACTTTCCATCCCTTTTTTCACTTGCAACTCACTTCCACCTCCCGCTTCGAACCAGAATCCTAAATAACAAAATTCTTCTACCATTTCCACCATTTCCCCATTTATCTTCCATCCATACTTTACTTCATTCTTTCTCTTCCTGAAACCTACTATCTTTGTCTTCGTCACATTTATTGTCAAGTCTTTCTCTCTCACGTACTCTTCGAATCCTTTCATTAGCAAGTTCATTCCACTTTCATTCTCTGCCAGAAGCACCACATCGTCCACGTACGATAACGAGTATATTCTCTTATTTCCTAGAAATATACCCCCTTTAACTTTCCTTTCCATTTTCTCTTCTAGGTCTGCTAACAATATGCTAAACAACAACGGGCATAGCGGGCACCTTGCCTAAGACCCCTCCCTGTCCAGAACTCCTCTCCTTCCTGTTCCCCGATCCTCACCCTTGTCTTTGTCTCCGTAAAGCCCTCTTTGATCCTCTCAATCAGCTCTTCGTCCACCTCCCTTTCTTTCATTGCCTTCCACAAAACTTTCCTATTCACCGAGTCGAAAGCTGCTTTAAAATCTACAAAGAGTGCGACCAGTTTTCCTTTTTTCTGTCCCAGGTTTCTGTTGACTAAATAATTTAGTACGAAAATGTTATCCACTGTCCCCATCCGCTTCCTGAATCCTGTTTGATTGTGTGGAATACTTCCTTTTTCATCTACCTGTTCTTCTAATCCCTTCCTAAGTACCTCCGCGTAAATCTTATACGTTACTGGCATGACAGTGATTCCTCTATAATCTTCCACTTTTTTCCCTCCTCCTTTCTTTAATAAAGGATCTACCAAACCTGTTCTCCACTCCTTCGGCCATCCTTCCCCTCTCCATACTCTATTACATACTTCCCAAATCTCTTCCCTAACCCTCCTTCCGCCAAATTTCAACGCTTCATTCTCCATCCCAGCAAAATTTTTTTCTGGAAAATTTATTACCAAGATTCAAATGTTAAAACACATTTTCCGTCCACAAGAGTCGCCTTTTTTTATTCTTCCCAGAATTTCTGTTTCGTAACTTGTAACAAAACTATAAAAAATCTCAACATTTACGAAACCCAGCAAAATTTCTTTCTGAAAAATTCATTATCTAGATTCAAATAATTTTCTATCCACAAATGTCGCCCTTTTCGATTCCTCTCATATTTTCTGCTTCATAGCTTGTGACAAAACTAATCAAAAGTCTCAACATTTACGAAACGCAGCAACATTTTTTTCTGGAAATTTTACGACCAAGATTCAAATAACAAAACACATTTTCTATCCACAACAGTCGCCTTTTTCGATTCTTCAAAGAATTTCTGTTTCGTAACTTCTAAAAAAACTATAAAAAATCTCAACATTTACGAAACCCAGCAAAATTTCTTCCTGGAATGTTCATTACCAAGATTCAAATAAAAAAACACATTTTCTATGCATAAAAGTCTCCGTTTTCGATTCCTCTCAGACTTTCTGTTTCATAACTTGTAACAAAAGTGATAAAAAGTATCATCATTTACGAATTGCAGCAACATCTTTTTCTGGAAATTTCATTACGCCAAGTTTCAAATAACAAAACACATTTTCTATTCACAAAAGTCGACCTCGTCGATTTTTCTCAGAATTTCTGTTTCATAGCTTGTAACAAAAATAATGAAAAATATCAACGTTTACGAAACCCAGCAAAATTTCTTCCTGGAATATTCAGTACCAAGATTCAAATAAAAAACACATTTTCTATGCACAAAAGTCTCACTTTTCGATTCCTCTCCGAATTTCTGTTTCATAACTTGTAACAAAAGTGATAAAAAATCTCAACAATTACGAAACCCAGAAAAAAATTCTTTCTGGCAAATTCATTGCCAAGTTTCAAATAAAAAACACATTTTCTATGCGCAAAAGTCTCACTTTTCGATTCCTCTCCGAATTTCCGTTTCGCAACCCAGCAAAATTTCATTCCGAAAAATTCATTATCTAAATTCAAATAACAAAACGCATTTTCTATGCACAAAAGTCTCCCTTTGCGATTCCTCTCCGAATTTCTGTTTCGTAACTTGTAATAAAAGTAATAAAAAGTCTCATCATTTACGAATTGCAGCAAATTTTTTTTCTGGAAATTTCACTACGAAGATTCAGATAGCAAAATAGATTTTCTATCCATAAAAGTTGCCTTTTCCGATTCTTCTCAGAATTTATGTTTCGTAACTTGTAATAAAACTATTAAAAAATATCAACATTTACGAAACCCGGCAAACCTTCTTCCTGTAAAAATCATTACCAAGATTCAAATAACAAAACACATTTTCTATGCACAAAAGTCGCCCTTTTCGATTCCTCTCAGAATTTCTGTTTTGTAACTTCTAACAAAACCAATAAAAAATCTGAATATTTACGAAAGCCAGCAAAATTTTATTCAGGGAAATTCATTAGCTAGATTCAAACAAAACACATTCTCTATGCGCAAAAGTCTCACTTTTGGATTCCTCTCCGAATTTCCGTTTCGTAACTCAGCAAAATTTCTCTCTGGAATATTCCTTATCTAGATTCAAATAACAAATTACATTTTCTATTACACAAAAGTCGCCCTTTTCGATTCCTCTCAGAATTTCTGTTTCATAACTTGTAACAAAAGTGATAAAAAATCTCAACAATTACGAAACCCAGAAAAAAATTCTTTCTGGCAAATTCATTATCTAGATTCAAAAAACAAAAAACATTCTCTATTACACAACAGTCTCCGTTTCCGATTCCTCTCAGAATTTCTCTTTCGTTACTTGTAAAAAACCTAATAAAATACCTCAACAATTACGAAACCCATCAAAATTTCTTTCTGGAAAATTCATTACCAGGATTCGAATAGCAAAACACATTTTCTATCCACAAAAATCACCCTTTTCGATTCTTCGCAGAATTTCTGTTCCATAGCTTGTAAAAAAACCAATAAAAACTCTCAACGTTTACGTAACCCAGCAAAATTTCTCTCTGGAATATTCCTTATCTAGATTCAAATAACAAATTACATTTTCTATTACACAAAAGTCGCCCTTTTCGGTTCCTCTCAGAATTTCTGTTTCGTAACTTGTAACAAAACTAATAAAAAATCTCAACAATTACGAAACACAGCAACATTTTTTTCTGGAAATTTCACTACCAACATTCAAATAGCAAAATAGATTTTCTATCCACAAAAGTCGCCTTTTTCGCTAAGAAAGGCGGCTCTGGTCCTAAATTTTTATAATTATGAAAAAAGCTTTTTTGTAAATAATTTTTTTTTGCTTTTTTCATGATTATTGAAATTTAGAACCAGAGCCGCCTTTCTTAGCGCTTCTTATTTAATATCCTAAATTTTCAACTCGATATCGCGTTTCGTAAGTTGATTTTGAAAAAAAGTGTCGGTAAGGTAGGAATCCGGTCACGTGACCCACTCGTAACATGACCTTAAGGAATATTTGAAATAGTTGAAGTTAAAGAATACAATCTTTAACGATAACTTAACCCCAACTCTACAAATAATCAATAGGAAAAAGATTTATATTGTATACATACTTTCAATAATTGTGTTACGGCCTGTGACCATAAGAATACATAATATTTACTTATTTATAATGATAATCACTTGAAAATTAAATTTATTCAGAAAAAAGACTTCTCCTTTCGCTCCGCTGGGATTCGAACGCCAGGTCAACTGATTTCTGGTCTAGTGCTCTAACCACTGAGCTACTAGAGAGATCAGAAGAAGAATCCTTTTTCTGAAACACGCTTTATTTTGCAAGATGTTATATACAAGTTAATTTTGACTAGGATTCTGTATTATCATCGGAGGTGGTAACGATCAAACAGAAGAGAAATCTTTTCACGCATACTGTGAAAATAGAAATCTACAATTTCGATCAAAGTTATATTCTCTAATACAGAAAATCTGTAACGTTATCTCAGACTAGATGGAGCTATAAATTAAAAAAAAAAATTAAATAAAATATATATATAATCATCACTTATCAATATGAATTATATAAAATTTTTTGTTACAAGCTATGAAACACAAATTCTGAGAAGAATCGAAGAGGTCGACTTTTGTGCATAGAAAATTTGTTTTTTTATTTGAATCTTGGCAATGCATTTTCCAGAAAGAAATTTTGCTGGGTTTCGTCACTGTTGAGATTTGTTATCAGTTTTGTTGAAAACTGTGAAACAGAAATTCTGAGAAGAATCGAAAAGGGCGACTTTTCTGCATGGAAAACGTTTTTTTGTTATTTGAATCTTGGCAATGCATTTTCCAGAAAGCAATTTTGCTGTGTTTCGTAATTGTTGAAATTTTTTACCAGTTTTGTTAAAAGCTATGAAACAGAAATTCTGAGAAGAATCGGAAAGGGCGACTTATCTGTAATAGAAAATGTGTTTTGTTGTTCGAATCTTGGTAATGAATTTTCCAGAATGGAATTTTCCTGGCTTTCGTAAACGTTGAGATTTTTTATTGTTTTTGTTACAAGATATGAAACATAAATTCTGAGAGGAATTGAAAAGGGCGACTTTTGTGTAATAGAAAAAATGTTTTGTTGTTTGAATCTTGGTAATGAATTTTCCAGAAAGAAATTTTGCCGGCTTTCGTAATTATTGAGATTTTTTATTAGTTTTTTACAAGTTAAGGAACAGAAATTCCGAGAGGAATCAAAAAGGGCGACATTTGTGGATAGAAACTTTTTTGAACCTAGGTAATGAATTTTTCAGAAAGAAATGTTGCTGGGTTCCGTAAACGTTGAGATTTTTTATTAGTTTTGTTACAAGCTATGATAAAAGAAATTCTGAAAGGAACCGAAAAGGGCGACTTTTGTGTAATAGAAAATGTGATTTGTTATTTGAATCTAGATAATGAATATTATAGAGAGAATTTTTGCTGGGTTACGTAAACGTTGAGATTTTTTATTGGTTTTGTTACAAGCTATGATACAGAAATTCTGAGAGGAATCGTAAAGGGCGACTTTTGTGTAATAGAAAAAATGTTTTGTTGTTTGAATCTTGGTAATGAATTTTCCAGAAAGAAATTTTGCTAGCTTTCGTAAATGTTGAGATTTTTTAATAGTTTTGTTACAAGTTACGAAACAGAAATTCGGAGAGGAATCGAAAAGTGAGACTTTTGTGCATAGAAAACGTGTTTTGTTGTTTGAATCTTGGTAATGAATTTCCCAGAAAGCAATTTTGCTGGCTTTCGTAAACGTTGAGATTTTTCATTGTTTTTGTTACAAGCTATGAAACAAAAATGTCGAGAAGAATCGGAAAAGGAAGATTTTTGTGCATAAAAAATATGTTTTGTTATTTGAATCTTGGCAATGAATTTGACAGAAAGAAATTTTGCCGGCCTTAAACATTTTGAAAAAGTGTAGAAGGTATTTTTTTGTTTTATGATACTCTTATTTTATACTTCTGTTACTCATAAATGATGTTTATGAATTCATTCCATTAAGTGGCTCATATCGCCTCCGGCTATTGCTCATTCTGCCTGGAAATAATTTTTACGTTGCAAAACATTATAATAGAAATAAAATATGACATTAGAGTTATTTAAAATCATGTATATGCCAATCCAATTTATGACTTATGGATGTCATAAAGATGTCTTTAGGACTTCCCAAACACGAACATGTCCCTGTCGCCACCGAAAAGGTTATTACATAAAATTTGCATTACTGAAAGAATAGTTTCGCTCTGGATCAATGTACCAATGTCGTGTTTTACAGATGAAAAGTACATATTGTTATTAATATGTTCTTTATTAACTCAACTCCAAAATATGCTTCTTCTAGTAATAAACCCGTGTTTTGATACAAAGTAAAGTAAAAATAATTGACGCAGGGGATACTGCTGGAGAAAATTTGAATGACATTAACTTTCGAAACACATCATTAGGATGTTCCAAAGACGAGCATGTCCCCCTTGTCCACTGGGAGAATAATTAAAATTAAAGATTACCGGTGCAACTCCACTCGTAACCCTGCACCAGTTTTCGTTAGTTTTGAACAATTTGGAATAGGTCAAAATCGTTGTAAGTCCACATGAAAGGAGACCTTGTGGTCGGTATGGATTTACGGATACGTTCGCATCGTCGAATAAATTTCTGAAATTTTGAGTTCAGGATACACCCTTCAGTTTGAAAAACGACATTTCGGGTCATTTTTGAGGTTGGGATTTCGAGAACCCGGTTTTGAGACAAAAGCGCATCTAAAGTTGGCGAGTCAAGTTCACGTTTTTTCTTAGAACATAAAATATACCTATTTCTGGTTACCGGCCACATAAACATTTTTCACATGGACGTACACAATTTATATCTAGGTTAATATCGAATTATTCATTTTAACTTATTTCAGAGTTGTGGCATCGCAATTAAGTGCTGAAATAACGAAACAATTAGTCTTAACGGACTCATACCGAATTAAGGTAATGCCTTTATGATATATTATTTATATGTTATATAAACGAATCAAATGTCTATGTATAAAATAGCTTACTCTGATGGGTAAATGGTGCCTGTGCTCCCTTGTTTGAAAATAGTCGAACATTCATAGGGCGCTTAATATATGAATCTGGTGCCGTATTTGATTATTTGTAGATCTCATCAATTATTACTAGCTTG
This sequence comes from Andricus curvator, assembly GCA_932195095.1. Lineage (NCBI taxonomy): Eukaryota > Metazoa > Arthropoda > Insecta > Hymenoptera > Cynipidae > Andricus > Andricus curvator. The sequence goes on from CAKNYM010032068.1 coordinate 16,553, forward strand.
GAGCTGTATACATATTTTCGATAATCTCTCCCCCAATACGCATATAGAATTTCAACTCAAGCTTTATTTCACAAAAATATCAAACCATTCCATTCTCGGGTAAAATATTTTAACCACATCCATGTTTCTAGCATAAGATTCTTAATTTTATAACCTTCAGACAAGTATTTCAGACAAGTAAGTGCAAGCATTGTTTGAATTTTCACAATTTTCTTATTCCCAATTCCGCCTTACGTAAGAACTATTAAAAATTTGCACAATTTTATACATCAGTCAAATAAATGTTATAAAAATTTATCTTTTGACGCACGGGATACTGCTGGAGAAAATTTGAATGACATTAACTTTCGAAACACATCATTAGGATGTTCCAAAGACGAGCATGTCCCCCTTGTCCACTGGGAGAATAATTAAAATTAAAGATTACCCAAAAGATTACCCAAAAAAGTAACAAAAATTCAATCTGTCGGGAGATATTGTATATATATTTATTTATACTCTCCCATATACGGCCTGGATAATAGATTTCTGCATGCGCCTAAAAGCCTAGCCCTAGTCTTACAGAGTATTAAAAAGATAGATTCCAGACCGTTGCCAAACAAATAAGCGCAGACAGTCGGACCAGCAACGGACCTGAATCTCTTTTTTAATTTATATTAAAAGAACGTTAAGAATTTCAAGCTTATATCCCTGAATGGACATAATGGATATGTTAGGGCATTCTGATTTATTAATTAAAATAATTATTCAATTGAAAAAATCGTGTAATCTGTATTCTGAACCTAACCCGTTTGAACTCACTTCAGAGTTCCTCATTTGTCTTTCATTGCATTGTGTTAGGTTCCAAATTCAGATGCCTCGAATTTTACAATTAAATAATTATTTTAATTAAGATCGCAGAATGCTCTGAGATTTCCTATATGTCGATTCAAACCAAATTAAGGACGACATATCTTTTCTATAAGTAGTTACGATCATTGTAAAGCTTGTCAAATTTCCTTTTGAATTCGCTAGGTACACAAAGACAATAAAGTATACCATTTTCGTATTTTGTGAAGTATCAATCTAAACGCGAGGTTACTTTAGAAACGCCCAGGTAAAAAAGTTATATATAGTTTATGTATAGTGGACAAGACAATGATATTTTTCGTTTGTTTTATAACTTTTCCTAATGAAAAATATCAGTGTTTTGTCCACTATATATAAACTATATTTGTCCCTAGCAATCCTATGTAGATTGTAATAGATTTAATGCTTTCATGACGATTCATTATAATAAATTTAAAGGAGTTTTCGGGTTTTTCATCGTGTGCAAAACTACGCATCTTGCCGACTTTTCGTGAACATTGCAGTTCACTTCTTCAGGGCTTCTTCGGAGCTACCTGAAACTTAAGTTTCAGGTCAGCCCTGAAGAAGTGAACTTATTTAATTTAACTAACTAATTTATTACTATGTAGATTGTGTGACGTGTAAAGTTCAAAATAAGTATAGAGTATTTCTCTCAGCGCTAGACTTACTAGTTTATAAATTATCTTCTCTTCTTGGACCCTTGCAGGGTCTAATGTTCTTCACGTTAATGTAATAGATCTTATAACAAAGTTATAAACGCCCCGCGTGCATACAGAAATGCGGACCAAGGCAAGGGATGCGGAGAGAAACCACGCCGGCGTCTCTTCCCTAAATTCGCACCACCGCCTAGTTAGTTCTAGTGTACCTGTTCACTTGTCAAGTTATTCCCTTGAATCGTTACCGAACCCGCTTTTGTGCCACCACGACGAAACCCGGCTCTTTAGACCCCACGCATTTTACTGTCTCATCTCCGAGATATATCCACCAGTGACTCTATATAACCTAGGCTTCATTACCCGGGTTCTTCCAACATAGTTCGCTCATAATCAGCTTCTCCGCCCGTCTCGGACTTGAAGGATACTGACTCGGTAAGCCACTTCTATTGTGAGTTGCTCAGTAAACCTTAATTATATGTATGTTTTCATATGTCTCTGACTTCACCATTATCACGATTATCCGAAAGCCCTCCTATACCTTTAATTTGCGAGATCCCTCAAGATGTAGATGCAATGTAATATATCGCAGCTTTCTTTTACATATAGATGTAGACGTTTTTCTGCATCTGTATCTGATTAAATCATTTTTATATCATGTCATAAGTTGAGGTATATACGAGCGATATTAATTATCCAAAATATCAACTATCGAAAATCCCTCATATACCCTTAATTTGTGAGATCCCTTAAAATGTAGATCGTCCTTGAATCGCCCCGTGACCTCAGGGTGCACGAGACTTTTCCCGGATCGTCGTATTGAGCGTCGTATTGGCACCCGCTCTCGGTGAAATCCCGCGGTTGTCTTTATGACAAACTTTTAGTTATATATGTATATATTTTATATAGCTAGGTAATTCAGGGCATACAATCAGTGAAAGAGTCTTTCCGAAGTATATACAAGCGTCTTCTTCGACAGATTTGGTCTTCCAATCTGTCGGCGTTAAACAAGGTATCTGCGAGTCACATGCTTGCCGTCCCGGTTCTACTCTACTCGTTTAGGGTAGTTCGATGGGTGAAACACGAGCTTACGGCCTCCATAACCGAATTATTCTATGTACATCTTTCATCGTTGCAAATGGAAGAGATCCTCTCCTAAAAATGGTCAGGAAACACGAGATGATTGGCAAAGGAGCGTTCCTTTACAAGGCATCGGAGAAGGTTGCTGAAACACTTGACGTTGACTTCAGTATCAGGCGTGTATGAAGTATGAAGCTTGGCATCAGATCTGGATGTTCGATGATCTTTTGAAAACAGCTTGCCAATGCAGGATCCACACTCGTCAGGTACTTGCACATGAAATTGTACACCATGTCCGGATTTGGGCATTTCCAGTTACTAGCCTTTTTCAGAACCCCTGAAATGTCCGAATCTGTGCTATTAGTAGGCTCCATTAGAGAATTATTGATTGCTCTTTCATTTTCTAGTTAAAACAACGCAGCTTCTCAGTTGCTTTTGTTTGTTTTTTTCCAAAAACCGGACCAGTAGTCAGTCATGTCTTCCAACTGAAGGACTTCTATATCTTGCTTGTTATTTTGCTTTAAACTCTGTTCATGATACAAGCTTCTTTCATATACTTGAAATGTTCGATTCTTCTGCCTACATGCACTACTCTTATTGCACTGATTCAGTCTAGCAGTAAGAACATCAAGTCTCTGCCGTTGGAAGTCTATAATCTCATCCTATATTGCTGGTGTCAATGTCTCGATGTGCCGAGGGTGGATGATTTTAATAGCATAGTGTATCAGCTCTCTGGTTCTATTTCTCTTCTTATATGGACATAATTGACCCAATTGGCTCCTTACATTGCCGTCATCCATATCCAACTTGATTTTCCATGGCGGATATCGTTCCCTTACTGGGTCAAATAGTGCATTTGTAGACATAGTTCTTCGGCCCAAACTTCTAATGGCTGTCACAGCTGTACAATAAACAACAGTTTGCCCCTATAACGCATTTAGTGCTGGGAGCAACTGCCATCTAAAAATGATATCGGCTCCCAGTAGCACCGCGGTAAATCACACATATGGCCACGTCTCACGACCGTTAGATGGGTGATTACAGGCAACGATGAAATCACAAAGATAGGCCGGCGGAACCCTTGTGTGTCTTGAGGACACGAAGCTCTCTTTTAAGGTCTTGATACCTCTCCTCTTTTTCCTTCTCCTTGGCAGTGATATTGTATTCGGACAGAGCCGGGAATTCGATCACGAACATAGTTTGTTTGCCGAAGTCTTGTAGAGCGATGTCATGTCTCGAGGATGCAACGGAGACTGCTGTCCAAAAATCGTAGTCCCAGAAAACTTGGCACTTCTCGTTTTGGACAATTCACTTTATCTCCCTCGGAGTGTTCGGCAGGGCATGGTCGCGGCCAACACCGCAAGAGCGACAAAGATGGTAATAAAGCACTCTTAGAGCAGAATTATGTCTGTAGAGATACGTCGTTCCCGCGCGAGTGGGACACCCGGATAGTATGTGTTCTAGGTACTCAGCCTGTGTATGACATGCTCTACACCTATCGCTGGGAACTTTTTGACAGAAAATGCGGTCACGGTACACTAAGGTGGAAATGACACCGTCATGGCATGCGAAAATGAAACCCTCTGTACCTGAATTAAGCCCTGATGATCTGAGGAAAATAAAAGTTTGCTCCTTCGACAAGGACTGTTTTTCTACATTTCTGTGAAAGTTTCTGTGCATTTTCTTGTTCAGTAGCTGTTCGCGGAAATTTTCTACCTCTACTTTCTTTACTTCCGCTTTTAGAAGTGAAGCATCTAGATGGAGTAAGGCAGTTTCCTCACTTCTGATGTTAAAATTTTGGCCAAGGGTCTCGGCCGCCTGCTCCGCGGCTTTCAAAAGGAACGTTCCTTTGCAAATGATCTTGTTTTTCCTGACCATTTTTAGGAGAGGATCTCTGCCATTTGCAACGATGGCATTCCTTCTCTAGTGTTAATTTTCTCTGTCCTACCTCTCTCCGCTCTAGACTACTCCTAGGATCAGGTTATACCAGTATTCTATCAACAATGTGCCTTCTGATGGTCAGCAGCTCTGACATGTTGATGTGTGCGCCTTACGGTCTTATGATCAGATATTGATTTCGTTTTACGTTTTGCATTCGCTAAGGTTCTCGCTTTATCATAAACGCAAAAATTGATGGTCTGTAGAAAACTCTCCACGAATCGCGTCATCCAATTGAGCCAGATCTTTGGGCTTGAGAGAAACCTGGATGTTGATGTTTCTCCTTGTCCTAGAGCATCGCTCTTCCTTCACTGGATTATATATATATATATATATATATATATATATATATATATATATATAT
>CAKNYM010032071.1:3023-22333 GCA_932195095.1 Andricus curvator
GAATTATTTTATTATGTCTTTCGAATTTTGTTAATTTACATGAATTCAATTTACATGAGTTCAATGGATATTTTTTTTCAGTTTGTGTTTAATTCGTCTTGAAGTGTTTTAAACTCAAGTTGAATTCTTCAACATTCAATCAAATTCTTTTGAATTCCCTTGCAGTTTTCCAAAATCATTTTAAAATTACTAAAATCAATTACATTTTTTGGAGTTTTAAATTTTTTCCAATTTATTTCCATGTTTTAAATTTTAACTTTAATTGTTTGAAGTTTTATGAATTGAATTTTTCGAAATGCTATAGAGTATAAACAGCAATAATTGCGGAGAAAATAGACAATTTAAAAATTTGTTATATTTCTTGAAAACTGAAAGATTGGTCATTACTGCCACTATTCTATGTATCATTCATTTTTTTGAACTTTGTAAAGCTTATATAATAATGAAAATTAATATTATTCGCAGTATTTCTCAATTTGAAATTTATATGCTCATATACATGTTAAAACGAATAATTCACAATTTATTTTATAAATAACATTTCTTTTAATTTATAAAATAAAAAATTTATTACGGCAATATAATTTACAAATAAGTTAAGTGGTAAACAAATATAAGAGCCGATTATAATAAATTGAATTATAATTATATTCACAATTTTTTCAAGATGATAACGGTGGCAGAATTTACCTACAAATAAATTATGAAAAATCCATTACTCCTTTAGCTTCAACAGAGAAAAAATATGAAAAGGAGCTCCGTATTGAAGGCTACGTACATCATCCTGTAGTGCGTTCTAATTATTTTTGACAAATATTTTGTAACGTTAATTGATAATAAATAACATGGAAAAAATAAGTATTTGGTTTATTCTCTTTCTTTTCCAACCGAGAAAGTCACGCCTACCCCGAAAGGGAAATGGCTTAATGGTATAATAATACAAAAAATGAATAGGCGCGCGCAAGACTACTACTAGTAATTGTAAAATTTACTGAACTGTCGTGTTGTCCATATACGCACTTGGAAGATCAGCAGATTTAACTTGGTTTTCAGTAAAATGTAAGGTTCTTTTTTCTGCGTGCTAACCAAAAATATTTCTTTGTGTTTAGCCTATGCTTATCTTTTTTCTCTCGTTTTGATATACACGTTTTGAATCTCCAATCTGCATGTGGAACTTTAGTGTCTAAGTTTCTATCATATAAGATAGCTTTTTGTGTACTTGTTCTGTGATAGTGGTATATAATCGGTACGTTATGTCTGTCCTGTATATAACCGTTTTTGTCTAAATATATGAACGCAACTGGTGGTATGAATTGAGTTTTAATTGTTTTTTCGAAATACTCATCGTTGGGGTAATATGTTCCAAAGATGAGGCTATTATTTGTAACCTTGCGAGTGCTGGCAAAATGGTTCCTTACTGATTTTAATATTTGTGTGTCTATTTTTTTAATATTAGCCATATTATAAATTTTTTCGTTAGATATATATTGATGGTACCCGGACTCTGCTGATCTGTATTTCCGTAAGCAAGCTCTTAGACATTTTCTCTCAAATACTCTCATTTTTTCCATCATGGAAGCACTAATATTGTACCATATGGGACAAGCGTAGGTTAATATTGGCCTTACTACTACGATATAGCAGTTGACTTTGATTCTAGAATTTAAAGTTTTATTATAAAATAACCTTTTTAGCATTGCGAATGCTTTGTTTGCTTTTTTTAGCTCAATTTTTACATGACGAGAACTGGTTTTTTCAGCGTGGTATGGCCAATTTTAACTAATTTGTTAAAAATTTATTTATTCTGTTAAAATTAAACTATTTTGTTGACGTCATGCGTTTTGGTTGAAAATTTAACTGTTTGGTTAAAAGTTTAATAATTGAATTATTTGGTCGTTCATGCAATTGTTTGGTTAAAAATGAACTCTTTTGGTTGAAAATTCATGTTTTTGAGTTCAAAATTGATCTCTTTTTTGGTAGAAAATCTTTTTTGACTGAAAATTCCTTGTGGTTGAAATATATATCACGTTTTTCGTTGAAAATTCCTCTTTTTTGGTAGAAAATTCAACTACTTAGTTGGAAGTGGAACTATTTAATTAAAAATTCATTTATTTGGTTGATTCATCCTTTTAGTTGAAAATCTATTTTTTTTTTCAAAATTTAATTATTTTGTTGCAAACTATGTTTTCTAGATGAGAATTAATTGTTTTAAGGCCATGTTACGAGTGGGTCACGTGACCGGATTCCTACCTTACCGACACTTTTTTCAAAATCAACTTACGTTCACACGAAACGCGATATCGAGTTGAAAATTTGGGATATTAAATAAGAAGCGCTAAGAAAGGCGGCTCTGGTTCTACATTTTAATAATCATGAAAAAAGCAAAAAAAAATTATTTACAAAAAAATTTTTTTTCATAATTATAAAAATTTAGGACCAGAACCGCCTTTCTTAGCGCTTCTTATTTAATATCCCAAATTTTCAACTCGATATCGCGTTTCGTGTGAACGTAAGTTGATTTTGAAAAAAGTGTCGGTAAGGTAGGAATCCGGTCACGTGACCCACTCGTAACATGGCCTTAACTGAAAAATTAACTCGTACATGTTTGGTTCAAAATTTATCTCCTTAAGGCCATGTTATACATGAGTCACGTGAACTAAATTATCGATAATTTTTTTGCAACAACTCACGTCCACACCGAATGAGATATCGAGTTGAAATTCTGGGAAAAGCCTCAGAAAACAATAATGTACGTTTGTATACAACATTTGGCTCGAAATGTTGAAGAAAAAAATGTAATGAATAAATAATACCGGCCGTGCTGTAGAACTCTCTAACCAATTTTCAATGTTCTCAATGAAAAATTTTTGAGGTTCTGGCTCACATGTCTTGAGGAAAATGATGCAAACATCGGTTGTAAAAATTACACTTGATATTATTTGCTGGTTTGGTGCAAATAAACAAATTGATATTTGATATATCCATGGTGTCAGCACTGTTGATAATGCAGATCGCTTGATTGCCGGTCGATATTTGTTATTCCAATAATAACTTTTTTTTTCTCCCAACTCTATGCTTTACCACACACTGTCCTTTTATATTTATTAATATTTTCCCAACTTTTTTCCGCTCTTTTTTAACTTTTATTTTTAAATATGGGACAAAAAATATTGATCTCAGGACTGGCTGGGTCACGTGACTAATGTATAACATGGCCTTAAGTTGAAAATTCAAATATCTGGTTTAAAATTACTGTATTTTATTGAAAACTCGAATTTTGTGGGAGAATATTTAATCTTCTTAGTGACTAATTTATCCTTTTGATTGTAAATTCCTTCAAAAATTCAAATATCTGGTTGAAAATTCATGTACTTTGTTAAAAATTCATCTTAGTGGTTGAAAATGTGAAAATTGATCATTTTGGTTGAAAATGAGATTTTTCTTACTTAGAATTAATTTTTTCAACTGGAAATATAACTTCCATTTTTTTTCGATAATTCATCTTTTTTGGTAGAATCTTCTTGGCTGAAAATTATATTATTTCGTCGAAAATTTACTTTAATTTAATTGAAAATTAATTTTTTTAGCTGAAAATTTAACTACAGTAAACTTCCGTTTATTTTAAAGTTTGGTCAAAATTTTAACTTTTTTGTTAAAAATTCTTTCTTTTTTGTCGAAAATTAATTTTTTTTAACTACTCCTGTTTTGGTTAAATTTGATCTTCTTTACTTGAAAATTCAACTATTTCGTTGAAAATTGATACATTTTGATGAAAATTCGTCTTTTTTGGTAGGAAATTAATGTTTATGGTTGAAAATTCATCTTTTCGGCGAAAGTTCAACTATTTTGTTCAAAATGGATTTTTTTTTTATTGAAGATTCATCATTATGGTTGAAAATTCAACCAATTTGTTAAAAATTTATTTTTATTTTGAAGATTCTACATTATTGTTGAAAATTCGTTTCTTTGGTTAAAAAATTAAAAATTTTGTTGAAAATTCATCTTTTTGGTCGAAAATTCAACTGTATTGTTAACAAAAAAAATTTGTATTGAAGATTTATCTTTATGGTTGAAAATTCGTTTCCTTGGTCAAAAATGAAATATTTTGTTGAAAATTCATCTTTTTGATCGAAAATTCAAGTATTTTGATGAAAATTATTTTTTTTTTATTGAAGATTCATAATTTCAATTAAAAACCCTTGTTTTTGTTGTTGTTGAAAATTCATCTAATTTGTTCAAAATCAATCTTTCTTTTGAAGATTCTTCATTATGGTTGAAAATTCGTTTTCTTGGTTAAAAAATTAAACATTTTGTTGAAAATTCATCTTTTTGGTCGAAAATTCAACTATTTTTTGTTAAAAGTTTATTTTTGTTTTGAAGATTCATCATTATGGTTAAAAATTCGTTTCTTTGGTTAAAAAATGAACTATTTTGTTGCAAATTCATCTATTTGGATGAAAATTCAACTATTTTGTTGAAAATTAATTTTTTTTATTGAAGATTTAGCAATTTAATTCAAAGACCTTGTTTTTCTGGTTGAAAAATCATCTAATTTGTTAAAAATTAATTTTTCTTCTGAAGATTCATCATTATGGTTGAAAATTCGTTTCTTTGGATAAAAAATTAACTATTTTGTTGAAAATTCATCTGTTTGGACGAAAATTCAACTATTTTATTGAAAATTAATTTTTTAATTGAAGGTTCAGAAATTTAATTCAAAACCCTTTTTTTTTGTTGAACATTAATTTTTTTTAACTACTCCTGTTTTGGTTAAATTTTATCTTCTTCACTTGAAAATTCAACTATATCATTGAAAATTCAACTGTTTTATTAAAAATTCACTTTTTTTAGTTGATGATTCATCATTTAAATTCAAAAACCTTTTTTTTCTTGAAAATTTAACTATTTTGTTGAAAATTCATTTCTTTTTTTGTCGAAAATTAATTTTTTTAACTACTCCCGCTCCCGGTTTGGTTAAAAATTTATCTTTTTTGATGGGAAATTAATGTTTATGGTTAAAAATTTATCTTTCGTTCAAAAGTTGAATCAATTTGTTCAAAATTTATTTTGAAGATTCATCATTTTGGTTGAAAATTTAACTAATTTGTTCAAAATTTATTTTTATTTTAAAGATTCATCATTATGGTTGAAAATTCGTTTCTTTGGTTAAAAATTTAACTATTTTGTTGAAAATTCGTCTTTTTGGTCGAAAATTCAACTGTATTGTTAACAAAAAAACTTTGTATTGAAGATTTATCTTTATGGTTGAAAATTCGTTTCTTTGGTCAAAAATGAAATATTTTGTTGAAAATTCATCTTTTTGGTCGAAAATTCAAGTATTTTGATGAAAATTATTATTTTTTTTTTATTGAAGATTCATCATTTCAATTTAAAAACCTTGCTTTTTTGTTGTTGAAAATTCATCTAATTTGTTCAAAATCAATTTTTCTTTTAAAGATTCTTCATTATGGTTGAAAATTCGTTTTCTTGGTTAAAAAATTAAAAATTTTGTTGAAAATTCATCTTTTTGGTCGAAAATTCAACTATTTTGTTAAAAAGTTATTTTTGTTTTGAAGATTCATCATTATGGTTGAAAATTCGTTTCTTTGGTTAAAAAATGAACTATTTTGTTGAAAATTCATCTGTTTGGACGAAAATTCAACTATTTTGTTGAAAATTAATTTTTTTTATTGAAGATTTAGCAATTCAATTCGAAGACCTTGTTTTTCTGGTTGAAATTTTAATTGTTTTTTTAATTCTTTTTTTTCGAAAATTAAGTTTTTTAACTGAAAATTTACCTACTCGATGTGTGATTGAAAATTTATCTTCTTTAGTTTAAAATTCTATTAATTGGTTGAAATTTCCTGCAAATTCATTCATTCATTCATTCAAATTTCAACGTTTTTTCTAGAGAACTTTAATAAATAAATTTAACTCAATTTATATTTAAGTTATTTCAAATGATTTATACTCTAAGAAATAAGAAATAAATTTTATTTTATTTCAAACAGATTTCAACAGATTTTAAATATTTCTACGTTCTATATTAATTCCTACAATATTTATAAATTATTTATTCCAATGATGATTATCCTTTAATTTATTTTCTGTATAATGATTTTCTGTAAAGAATTTCCTATAATCCATGGAATATTTTTCAATCTCATGCAATATTTTGCAATCTCACAATCTTGCAATCTCATGTACACCAAAAATACAAATATTAATAATTATTAATTAATATTAATTACATAATTTAATTAATAAAATAATTAAATGAATGAACGATTAATATGAATTATTAATAAAACCCCTCGGAAACCGACTGCATTAGCTCCGAGGTGAATTTTGACATCTGGACTCTTCCAGATGTCAAGCCGTTTCGAGCGCGGATAGCACTCGGATGGGTGACCATTTGTGACGTACGACCGGGTTGTGTGTGCATTCGATGAGTAAGTTTGAATTTTTTCCTTCAAACTCGACTGTCGAAAACCGGCTGAACTCGGGAGCTGGTTTTCAGCAGTTTTCCTCTCCCCTGGCCAAACGTCCAGGCAAATACGAATACTTCTAATAAAGTCGGATGCTGCCGCGGGTTATCACTGGTTGTGATTAAATTTATACAGTGATTCCAAGCCCGCCGTAGTAGAAAAAAAATTTTTAACCTGGGATGTATTTGTATTTCAGGAGAAACGATATAATTGCTAAATGGGAGAAATCTAAGAAATTGTGAAGAGCAATTTTTCTTTGATGAGATTGTATGCTCTAGTGCATTATAAAATGAGAAATGAGTTATTATAATTTGATGGGCAGCGGACCGAAGATTGTAACACTTCTTCCGAATGAGTGATTACTTATAATCGTTTTCTATAATTAGCTCAATTAATCTAATTATTAATTTATATAATAATAAATTATATTAATAATAATAAATAATAAAATTATTAATTAATAATAAAATTATTAATTAATAATAAAATTAATAATTAATAATAAAATTAATTTAATTAATCTAATAATGCCTTGAAAATGCATGTATTAAATTTGTATACGTATAAAATGATCTTCTTTTATATTATCATCATTGTAAATAATTTAACGCAAATTTTTTAACTCATTGTTGAGAAAAATAATAATTTTTTCTTACATGTTTCACATTTTTCTATGGAAAGTAAATTTTTCAAATTTAATTAACGTATTTTGTAAATATTATTTTTCTTGAAAATTAGTCAAGACATTGAGAAAATATAATCAACAAAAAATCAATAAAAAAACTCAAATGGGAGACTACGAAATCAAACCGATTTTCAATTATTTAAAAAAAAAAATTTTTGCCATATAAGATGAATCAACCTAATACATGTATAATTGTATATGCTGTATTTTTTTAATAATTAATTTTTCTATTGTTTCGTATATATAATTATATCATTTATTTTTTTTCAATTATTATTATTATTAGTTTATTAAAGTTTTTAAAATTTGATTTTTCTACAAAAAAGATGAATCCTCGAGCAAGCAGATTAATTTTCTACCTAAAAACACGAATTTGCAACAAAATACATGAATTTTCAACCAACTAGTTGAATTTTTAACTAAAAAATATAAAGTTTTAATAAAAAATGGAATAGTTCAACTTTCTGTTTAAAAATTAATTTTTAACCAAAAGGATGAGTTTTCAAGAGAATAGTTGAATTTTCAACCAAAGAAATGAATTTTCAACTTGAATGATGAATCTTCAACAACAAATAATTAATTTTTAACAAAGAAGTACAACTTTTGACAAAAAATATGAATTTTAAACCAAATAAATTAATTCTCAGCTAAACTGATGAATCTTCTACCAAACTTTTAGATCTTCTATAAAAAAAAAAATCATTTTTAACCAAATAGTTAAATCTACAGCAAAAGGATGCATTTTCAACCAAGAAAATTAATTTTCCACCGTAAAGGATATATTTTTAACAAAATACATGAATTTTCAACCAAACAGTTGAATTATAAACAAAAAACATAAATTTCCAACCAAAAAAGACAAATTTTCAACAAAATAGTTGAATTTTCAACCAAAAAGATTAATTTTTAACCAAGCTAATTAATTTTCAATCAAAGTGATAAATTTTTCGGCCAAACTGATGAATCTTCTACAAAAAAGAAATTAATTTTTAAACAAATAGTTGAATTTGCAACACAAAAAGCCGAATTTTTTAGCCAAAAATCTGAATTTTCAACCAAGGAAATTAATTTTTTTACCGAAAACGACGCATTTTCATCAAAATACATGGAATTTAATCAAAAACTTGAATTTCAACAAAAAAGACGAATTTTGACCAAAATAGTTAAATTTTGAACGAAAAAGTTGAATTTTCAGCCAAATTAATTAATTTTGAATTGAACTGATGCGTCTTTCTACCAAACTAGTAAATTTTCTACCAAAAGCAAATTAATTTTTAACCAAATGGTTTAATTTAATCAACAACCAAAAAGATGAATTTTCAACCAAGACAATTAATTGTTTACCAAAAATGATGAACTTTAACAAAATACATGAATTTTTAATCAAAAAGTTAAATTTTCAACGAAAAAGGATCAATTTTCAAGAAAAAATGAAATAGTTCAATTTTCATTTAAAAAACAAAAAAACAAATAAATTTTTAACCAAATAGTTTAATCTAGAACCAAAAAGATGAATTTTCAATCAAGAAATTAATTAAAAATAGTTGATTTTTCAAATGAAAATAATCAATTTTCAAAATGGAATATGTAGTTCAATTTTCAATTCAAAAAATTAATTTTCAACCATACAAGACTAGTTCTCAAGAAAATAGTTAAATTTTACAACTATTAAATAAATGAATCTTTAACTTGAATGATGAATCTACAACCAACAAAATTAATTTTTAACAAAAAAGTTCAACTTTTATCAAAAAAGATGAATTTTTAACAAAATAAATTAGTTTTCGACTAAACTGATAAATCTTTTACCAAACAGATGGATCTTCTATACTAAAAACAAATAAAATTTGTAACCAAAAAATTGAATCTACAACCAAAAAGATGAACTTTGAACCAAGAAAATGTGTGTTCTACCGAAAACGACGAATTTTCAACAAAATACATGAATTTTTTAGTTAAAAATTAATTTTTAACGAAAAATGATGAACTTTCACAAAATAAATGAATTTTTAACCAAAAAGTTAAATTTTCAACTAAAAAAGATCAGTTTTCAAGAAAAAATGAAATAGTTCAATTTTCATTTAAAAAAATGTATTTTAAACCAAAAAAGACGAGTTTGCAAGAAAAAAATTGAATTTTCAAACAAAAAGATAAATTTTCAACTAAGTAAATTAGTTTTCGACTAAACTGATGAATCTTTCACAAAAAAACAAATACATTTTTAACCAAATAGTTTAATTTACAACCAAAAAGATGAATTTTAAATCAAGAAAATTAATTTTTTTACCGAAAACGTGAAATTATCAACAAAGTACATGAATTTTCAACCAAACAGTTGATTTTTCAAATAAAAAACATAAATTTTCAACAAAAAATGGAATAGTTCAATTTACAATTAAAAAAATTAATTTTCAACTAACAAGACGAATTCTCAAGAAAATAGTTAAATTTTTCAACTATCAAATAAATGAATCTTTAGCTTGAACGATGAATTTACAACCAAAAAAATTAATTTTTAACAAAAAAGTTCAACTTTTATCAAAAAAGATTAATTTTTAACAAAATAAATTAGTTTTCGACTAAACTGATATAAATCTTTTATAAAACAGATGGATCTTCTACTAAAAACAAATAAAATTTATAACCAAATAGTTGAATCTACAACCAAAAATATTAACTTTCAAACGAGAAAATGAGTGCTCTACCGAAAACGAAGAATTTTAAACAAAATACAATAATTTGCAGTTGAAAAAATTAATTTTCAACTAAAAAGATGAATTTTCCACCAAATAAATTAATTTTCGACGAAACTGATAAATCTTCTACCAAACTTATGGATTTTCTACCAAAAACAAATTAATTTTTAACCAAATAGTTCAATACACAACCAAAAAATGAATTTCAATCACGAAAATTAATTTTCTAACGAAAACGACGAATTTTCAACAAAATACATGAATTTTTAGTTAAAAAATTAATTTTTAACCAAAAAAAGATGAGCTTTCAACAAAAGACATAAATTGTCAACTGAAAAAGATGAATTTTCATTTTTTTTAAATAAATAATTTTCAACATAAAAGTTAGATTTTCAACTAAAAGGATAAGTTCTTAAATCTCAACCAAGAAGATTAATTTTTACCATAAATGAAATAGTTACATTTTCAGTTTTGAAAATTAATAAAAAAGAAAAGAATTTTCAACAGGGTAGTTAAATTTCAACCAAAGAAATAAATCTTCAACCAAAGTGATGAATCTTCAAACCAAATAGTGGAATTTTCCACCAAATAGACGCAGGGTGTCACCTGTCAGCCTACCTGGAAAACCTGGAATGGTCAGGGATTTTTTTTTAAAGTCGGGGAATTTTTCCGCGAGCGTGCTTAATTAAAAAAAAAAATTTATATAAAATTGAATAATAAAGATTCTTTGTTTGTAAAAGTAGCTTTGTATTACTGTATTTAAATATTTTGTTATTTTTTTTTAAATTAATTTTTCTAACTGAGAATTTCACCATTCTATTTTTTTTTTTGAAAATGCATTTATTTAGTTACAAAATTACCAGTTTATTTGCAATATTTTGTCTCTCTTGACAGAAAAATCTGAGAAATCTCAAAAATCTTCTTTCTCAGTTAAAAATTCAACTCATATTGAAAAGTCGAATTAAACTGTTTTTAATTAAAAATTAAAATCTTTATTGATGGAAATATTAACTACTACATTTTTCGTTCAGAATTCATTTTTTTTTTTAATGAAAATTTAATGACTTGGTTGAAAGCTAAACACTTTTGTTAAAAATTGATTTTTTGGATTGAAGGTTCATCATTTTAATTGAAAATTGATCGGTTTGGTTGAAAACTGAGCTATTTTGTTGAAAATTTGTTTTTTCCTGGGCTGAAAATTAATTTTCTGGATTTGAAATTGAAGTATTCAATGATAGACTGAAAAATGATATTTTTTAGTTCAAATTTCGTATTTTTTGGTCGAAAATGCAATTACTCTAGTTAATGATCCATCAGTTCAGTTGAAAATTCATCACTTTGATTTAAAATTAAACTGTATTGTTGAAAATTAATTTTGTTGTTGTTGAAAATTCATATTTTTAAATGAAATTTTAACTGAAAATTGATCTTTTATAGTTCAAAATTCAACTATTTCGTAGAAAATTCGTGTATTTTGTTGAAAAATCTTTTTTTTTTTTTAGAAAATGAATCTTCTTTTTTGAAAATTCATCTTTTTTGTTGAAAATTCAAGCATTCCATGTCAATATTCATCACTTTGCTTGAAAATTTATTTTTCTGGTTGAAAATAAAACTACTTGGTTGAAAGTTAAACTCTTTTGTTAAAAATTCATCTTCTTGATTTAAAATTCATCTGCTGCCGTTTAAATTCATCATTTTGATTGGAAATTCATTACTTTATTAAAAATATATATTTTTTTAAATTAATTATTTTAACTGAAAATTTAACAAGATTATTATAACAACTTTTTGATTTTTTGTGAAAAATCGGAAATTTTAATTTTAATCGCACAAAAAATAATGAAAAATTCCATTTTGCCGTCAAACTATGCAAGATACGAAAAATATGAATTGACAAGAATTATACACCCAAAGAAGATCTGAAAATTTGTTATCGATCACTTTCTTATAGGACACGTAGTTTTTGTTTTATTCGTAAAAAACAACATTAAAAGTAAAAAATTTAATTCTTGGACAAACGACACAAGCCACGGAAAAAATGAAACAAAATTTGTTCACCCAAAAAATAGCTAAAAATGTGTTATTAATTATTTTTTTATGAAACGCGTACTTTTGGTTTTAATCGTAAAAAATAAAATAGAAAATGAAAAAATTAAATTTTTGGACAAGCGACACAAGCTATGAAAAAAATGAATGGACAAACGTTGCTTATTCAAAAAAGAGCAACAAATTTGTAATTAATGATTTTTGGATGGGACGCGTAGTTTTTGTTTTAATCGTAAAAAATAACATTAATAGAAATAAAAAATCGAATTTTTGGACAAATGACACAAGCTACGAAAAAAATTAGACAAAAGATGTTTACCCAAAAAAGGGCTACAAATTGCTCATTCATCATTTTTTGATAGGATGCGTAGTTTTTGTTTTAATCGTGAAAAATAACATTAAAAATAAAAAAATTAAATTGTTGGAAAAAACGACACAAGAGACGAAAAAAATGAAAATACAAAAGTTGTTAAACCAAAAAAAGATCTACACATTTGTTATAAACTTTTTTTATAAGAATACATTAGAAATAAAAATAATAACTTTTTGGAAAAACGACACAAGTTACAATAACATTTTATTTGACAAAATTTTTCGCGTATTTTTAGTTTAAATCGTAAAAAATAACATTGAAAATAAACAACTCAAATTGATGGAAAAACGGCACAAAATGCAATAAAATGTTTTAATAACAAAATTGCTTTTTTCTTATAGGATGCGCACTTTTTTCAATTACAAAAACAAGACAATGAAAACACATCTGTTTCAATATCAATGCATATTATGAATTGTGATAATATAAATTGATTGAAATGATACATTTTTCAGGGTAGCTAGGAATAAAATTTAATGAAAAATAAACAAATATCAAAGTAATCATTATAAATAAAATTTGTACTTTATATTGCAATATCTGACTAAGTAATCCCAGCCCGAGGTAGAGAAATAAATATAATATACATTTGATATAAAAGTGTTGAATATAATGTAAAAAAGTTCACATTTTGGACAAAATCGAGTGCGAAGCACGAAACACGTAATGAGAATGTGTTCGAAGGAGCTTTAACAAGAAGGAGCTTTAACATAAGAGAATTCACAATCACCAAATTACAGTTGTCGATGCTTTGACCTTTAATTTCAAAAAGTGCGTTTTCAACCAAAAATAGAATAATTACATTTTCAGCTTAAAAAATTATTTTTAACACAAAAAAAACGAATTTTCTACCATTTAAATTAAACCAAAAAAGAAAAATTTTCAACAAAATACATGAATTTTACACAAAAATTAATTTTTCATCAAGTAGTTATGTTTTAAAATAGTTTAAGTTTTGACAAAATAGATGAATTTTCTACCAAAATGGATAAATTTTCAGCTAAACAAGCTAAGTTTTCAACTTAAAGAATAGATAAGAATGAATTTTTCACAAAACAGTTGAATTTTTAGACCGACATTATGAATTTTTAACAGAAAAGTTAATTTTCTACCAAGTAGTTAATTTTGTAAATAAATTTAATAGTTCAATTCTTAACCATATAGTTGAATGTTCTACCAAAATAGTTGAATTTTTCACCAAATAGTTGCATTTTTTACCAAGATAAGAATTTTCAAATATAAAAGACGTATTTTTTTCCAAAAATTGAATTTTCAATCAAAAAGTAAGAATTTTTAACAAAAAGGTTAATTTTCAAAAAGTCGAATTACCAGTTCAATTTTCAAGCCGAAAATATGAATTTACAAAGAAGCCTATAATATTTGATATTTTAATAAAAAACTATTTGGATTTGAAATAAAAAAACAGTTGAATTAAACCAAGGAAGACCAATTTTTAAGAAAATAGTTGAATCCTCAACTAAATACATGAATTTCAAACCAAATAGTTGAATTTTGAAATAGAAAAGATCAAGATACTTTTCAGTTATATCAGATCAGTTATATTTTCAGATTTGAAAAAACTGGTTAAAATTTCCCATCTAAACATGAATTTTCAACTAAAATGATGAATTATCGCAACAAAAAAAGATTTTTAACAAAGTAGTTCAACTTTCGTTGAATTTTCAAACAAAGATGAGTTCTCAACGAAAAAATAATTGATGATATTTGAACCAAAAAGATTTTAATTTAAATCAAAAAAAGTTGAATGCAATAAAAAAATACGAATATTCCACAAAATATTGAAACTTTATATAAACCGAAGAGATGAATTTTCAACAAAAAAGGTGAATTTTTAACTGAGAAGATTAATTTTCTACTAAAAAACACGAATTTTCCACTGAAAAAGATAAATTTTTAACCAGATAGTTGAATTTTTAAATAAAAAAGATAAATTTTTAACTAGAAATGTAATAGTTAAATTTTCATTTGATAAAAAAAGTTAATTTTTATCCAAAAAAGAAACTAATTTTCCACTGAAGAGATGAATTTTCAACCAAACAGATACATTTTTAACAAAACAGTACAACTTTCAACTAAGTTGTGGAATTTTTGACCCAAAAAGATTAGCTTTTAACCAAATATTTGCATTTTCAAGAAAAAAATTAACTTTTCAATCAAATAGTAGAATTTTCAACTAAAACAAAAATGTAAGCGAAAAATCGAGAAAAAGACGAAATTTCTTGAAAACGTGAGAAAAAACATGTATTTTCAAGGGTATTCTTTAAAAAGGGGAAAGAGTGTGAAAATATAAATAAATAAAAAAAGTGATAAAAATATGAAAGTAATTTTAAAATTTACTAAGTTATTGACTTCGGATAACTAATTTTAGATTGTTAGTTTAGAATACTGTAAATTCAAAATTGTTTAAGATTCAATATATATGATTACTTTAATTTTGAAATTGTTTATTGTTTTATTATGACTGATTATGACGTGGAATTTTTAGGTTTTCTAAATTTATATTATTTAATTTTACATATCTTTTTTTGAACTGAATAAAGTTTTAAAACTCATATTTTAAATGGTCTAATCTGATTTAAGGGGCCGTGTATAAATTACCTAGTTGCATTTCTGAACATGTAAGATGAATTCTCAACAAAAAATGTAATAGTTAATATTTTAACCACAAAAAGATTTTTATCTTAAATCAAAAACAGTTGAATTGAAAAAAGATGAAATTTCTACCAAAAGACATAAATTTTTCAAATCAAAAAGACAAAATTTCAACAAGAGTTCAAATTTCAAGCAAAACAGATTTTCAAGACAATAAACAAAAAAAATAATCCAAAATATTGAATTTTCAAGCCAGAAAGACGATCTTTGTACAAAACAGTTGATTTTCAACCAAATAGATGAATTTTAAACTAAAATTATGAATCTTTATACAAAAAAAATGAATTTTTAAGAAAGTAGTTCCACTTTTAACGAAGGAGTTGATTTTTCAACCTGAGAAGATTAATTTTCAAAAAAATGTAATAGTAGATATTTTAACAAAAAAATATTTTAATGTTAAATCAAAAACAGTTGAATTTAACCAAAATAGACGAATTTTCAACAAAATACTTGAATTATCAACTAAAATAGATTATTTTTCAACCAAACAGTTGCATTTATAACAAAAAAATGGATTTTCTACCAAAAAGGGAGAATTTTTAACAAAATACATCAACTAATTTTGAACCAAATAGTTGAATTTTCAACCAAGAGGATTTTTTTTCTAACAAAAAATATGAATTTTCAACTAACAAAGATAACTTTTTCACAAAAAATGTAATAGTTAAATTTTCAGTAAAAAAAAATGTTCAGCCAAAAAAAACGAATTTTCAACAAGATTTTGAAAATTTTGAACTGAAGAAATTAATTTTTAACTAAAATTATGAACTTGTGGACCTTACTACCAAATTATTGAATTGTCTACCATATTGTTAAATTTTCGAGCCAAAAATAAGAATTTCCTACATAACAATTGAATTTTTAACCCGAAAATGTGAATTTTCAACAAGAAAAATTTATTTTCAACTTTTACAAAATAGATTAAATTTCTACGAAAAAATAAGAATTTTCAAATGAAAAAGACGAATGTTCCACAAAATAGTTGAATTTTCAACCAAAGAAAAATTTTTTAGTCGAGAAGGAAAAAAATTTCAATCAAATTGTAGAATTCTTAAGCCAAAAAAACTAAATGAACTTTCAACCAAAAATAGTTGGATTTTCTTATTGAGTTCTAATAATTCAGTTTGCATTTAAGTAAAAACCGAAAAAAGAGGAACGTCTGTGAAGCCTGCGATAAATAAATAGGAATTTTGATAAGACAAAGTATGTCGGACTTCGCAACATTTCAGGCACTGTATATTATCAAATTGTACTAAATTGTACAAAAATTGTAACTAAATACTTATTGTTATTAACACACTTAATTTTCTAAAATTAATTTCATCAAGCTTCTACGTTTATTGAATTAACAGAATTTATATTTGATATGTAATTTCGTTCCCTAAGTTTATAAAATCTTAGCAAGATTTGGAGAGGGAGGAAGGGGACAGCAAATCTCACGGTAACTTATATGGGGGGAGAGGGGGTTAAAAATTTCAGAAAAACACCTTACGTAATTTGATTGACCCCTTATTTATTTGTTTATTCATTCATCATTATTTCGTGAATTTATGATTATTTGTGGATCTCGGGACAGTGAGGGTACGTGGGTTAGCATTTGCAGATGATAAGGTTGTTATGGCAGAGTCAATCGAAGATTTTTTTAAGAATGTTGAGCAAACTGAATATAAGAAGAACATGAAGAACATGGGCCTCAGAATTAACATGAATAAAACAAAAATTATGCTGTTTGAAGGAAAGGGTGAGAATGTATATATTATATATAATTAATTTAATATACATAATTTAAATATATTCCGAAATATTGTCTCATATTCCCAAATATTCCTAAATATTCTCATATTCTTCATATTCTATTGAATTTTCCACACGACACTATGGATTTTCGTCAAAAAAATTAATTTTTCAGCAAGTAGTTATTTTTTCAAATAGTTTAATTTTTAACAAAATAGTTGAATTTTCAACTAAACAAGCTAACTTTTCGAATAAAAGAAGATACATTTTTAACAAAAATGGAAAAGTTACATTTTCAGTTAAAAAAATTAATTTTCAACATAAAAATGAATTTTCCTCCAGTTAAATTGAATAAAAAAAGACGAATTTTCTACAAAACAGTTGTATTTTCCTACCAATAGTAAATAGTTGAATTTGCTACTAAAATAGTTGACTTTTCTAAACAAAAAGATTATTTTTCAACCAATGATGAAATAGTTACATTTTCAGCTTATATTTGATATGTAATTTCGTTCCCTAGGGTTATAAAATCTTAGCAAGATTTGAAAAGGGAGGGAAGGGACAGCAAATCTCACGGTATATTACATGGGGGGGGGGGGATTAAAAATTTCAGAAAAACACCTTACGTAATTTGATTGACCTCTTATTTATTTGTTTATTCATTCATTATTATTTCGTGAATTTATGATTATTTGTGGATCTCGGGACCGCGAGGGTACGTGGGTTAGCGTTTGCAGATGATAAGGTTGTTATGGCAGAGTCAATCGAAGATTTGTTAAGAATGTTGAGCAAACTGAATATAAGCATGAAGAACATATGCCTCAAAATTAACATAAATAAAACAAAAATTATGATTATTCTGTATATTCCCGAATATTCTTTAGGGAATATATTCCTGTTAAACGAAAAATTAGAGTGATCGACCCCTCGCTTGCCGCATTTTTGCTAATTTTGTGTGGACTTTAAATTTTTCCACTGGGACGCAGATTTTTGAGTTTCTCGTCCTTTTCGGTTTGAGAATTCCTTCTACGTGGTCATAGTCACGTAGCCAAAATAAATGGCAGAAACACCATAATCCCGTAATGGAAAGAAGCACACCCCAAGGTCTTCTAAGATCATAAAGCAAGCATTTAGTGAAACTTATCTGTCCCTCATCTAAAATCGAAAATTGCAATAATCCTCAAACGATTTACTGGGTTCTCATTATGTTTACCGTGCAAAATTTGGGCAGTATCCATTTGCTCGGCGTTTACCTGGTCGACTTATCCTCTTCACTCGACTACCCTTCACTTCGCTGAGTGCTTTCTCCTAATGAGGAATAAAATATGCATTTTTTTAAATTTTGCAATTAATTTAAAAATATTATATTCGGAATCTACGTTTCTTGGCGATTCCAACGATATGTCACTTGCAATCAAAAGATTAAAATTAGAATAATTAGAAAATTCGTCAACAAAAAATGGAATAGTTAAATTTTTAGTTAAACAATTAATATTCAAAGAAAGAGATGAATTTTTATCTAAAATGACTGAATATCCAACTTGCATAGTTACATTTTCAGTTTAAACAAAAATTATTTTCAGTCACAGAAAAAGAGAATTTTCTACAAAATACATGAATTTTTATCTAAAGAAAATACGTTGTCAACCAAAAATTGAATACTTAGATTAATGGTTGAAAAAATTAAAGTTGATCAAGTGTAACTTTTTTGATAAAAGCCAATAATTTTTATACCGAAATATCCTTCACAAATGGACAATCCATAATATTCAGTGGTTGTTAATAGAATTTGTTTATAATGATTATCATTACTAGTAAACAATTTTTATTTTATACCAAATAGTTGAATTTTCAACTAAAAAAGATCAATTTTCAACTAAAAAAGACCAGTTTTCAACAAAAAATGGAGTGGTTTAATTTTTAGCTAAAAAAATTTATTTTTCACAAAAAAGAAAAAAATTTTCAACCAAAGTGATGAATTTTCATATAAAATGATTAATATTTATCTGGAATAGTTGAATTTTCAACCAAAAAGATGAATTTTTAACAAAAGAATTTAACTTTTAACCAAGTAGTTTTATTATCAAACAAAAAGATAAATATTTAATTAAAATTATGAATATTCAACTGGAATACTTGAATTATCAATCGAAAAGGTGAATTTTCAACCAAGTAGTCGACTTTTTTAACTAAAAAAGAACAATTTTTAACTTAGAATGGAACACTTAAATTTACATTTAAAAAAAATTAATTTTCAACCGAACTGATGAATTTTCAAGTAAAATGATGAATTTGTAACTGGAATAGTTAAATTTTGAACCAAAAAAATAAATTTTCAACTAACATGATGAATCTTTAACTGCAATAGTTAAGTTTTCAACCAAAAATTTTATTTTGAACCAAGAAGATTAATTTTTACCAAAAAAGACGAATTTTCAACAAAATACATTAATTTTCAACTAAAAAAGATGAATTGTTAACCAAAAAATGAATAGTTAAATTTTAAGTTAAAAAAAAAGTTCAACCAAAGAAATAAATTTTCGATTAAAATGATGAATCTTCAAATGAAATAGTTGAATTTTAAACTAAAAATATTAATTTTCAACTAGAATTAT
>CAKNYM010032071.1:32333-64554 GCA_932195095.1 Andricus curvator
GGAATAGTTGAATTTTAAACTGAAAATAATAATTTTCAACTAAAATGATTGAATATCCAACTGGAATAGTTACAGTTTCAGTTTAAAAAAAAATTTATTTTCAGTCACAGAAAAAGAGAATTTTCAAAAAAATAACTCATTTTTCAACTAAAGAGATGCATTTTTGACTAAAATAATTAATATTTAACTGGAATAGTTCAATTTTCAACCAAAAAGATTAATTTCTGCCAAAAAGATGAATTTTTAAAAAAATACATGAATTTTTATCTAAAGAAGATACATTGTCAAACAAAAGTTGAATACTTAGATTATTGGTTAAAAAAATTAAAGTTGAACCAAAGAAATGAATTTTCAACTAAAATTATGAAATATTCAATTTGAATAGTGACATTTTCAGTTAAAAAAAAAAACTTTCAATACAAAAAAAATTAATTTTCAAAAAAGGTACATTTTCCAACAAAGTCATGCATTTTTAAGTAAATTGATGAATCTTGAACTGGAGTAGTTGAATTTTGAACCGAAAGGATTAATTTTGAACTCAAATTATGAATCTTTATCTGGAATTATTGAATTTTCAACCAAAAAGGTCAATTTTCAACAATAAGAAATTAATTTCTACCAAAAAAAGACGAATTTTTAACTAAAAAAGATAATTTGTCAACCAAAAGTTCAATAATTAATTTTTGAGTTACAAAAATTAATGTTCGATGAAATAAATGAGTTTTTAATTAAATCGATGGAATATTCAACTAGAATAATTACATTTTCAGTTTGAAAAAAATTAATCTTCAGCCAATGAAAACCCGAATTTTCGCCAAATAGCTCATTTTTCGACCAAGGAAATGAATTTTCAATTAAAATTAGGAATCTTCAAAGGAAAAAAAAATTCATTTTTAACAAATGTGTTTACCTTTCAACCAGTAATTAAATTTTCATTCCAAAAAAGATAAATTAAGAAAGATTTTTCAGTCAAGAGAGAGAAAAAATTTGCAAAAAGACTGTTGAATTTTCAAGCAAAAAGATCAATTTTTAACCAAGAAGATTAATTTTCTACCAAAAAGATCGAATTTTAAACAAAACACATGAATTTTCAACCAGATACTTGAATTTTGAACTAAGAACGATCAATGTTTAACCAAAAATAGAATAGTTACATTTTCAGTTAAAAACATTAATTTCAAAACAAAAACAAAAAAAAGACTTCGAAGAAATTTTTTTTTGAAGAATTCGAAAAAAAATTCAGAAGCGTTTGAATAATTTTGGAAGATTTGAGATTATTTTTTTTTTAAGATTTCTGGGAAAATTTTAAATGGGTTAGGTTTTATTTTAAAAGATTTTTTTTTAAGGTTTGAAGATTTCAATATGTGTGGAAAATGAATATGGAAGACTTCAAGACAATTTCTATTTTTCAGGATTTAAACAATTTTTAGGTAAACTGAATTCGGCAGGGTGTCAAGACAATGAAAAAAATGTTCTTAAGATTCGTGGGAAAAATTCAAATGATTTTTTAAAATGAATTCTAAGATAAAATTGACAAAGATTACAAAACATTTTTAATTATTTCCTAAAATGTTTAAAAAGAGTGTACAAGATTTTAAAGCAAAATTTTGCAATTTTGCCATATTAGATCATTTTAGAAAAAATCTGAGTAAGTTTAAGAGATATTTCGAAGTTTAGAAACAAATCAAAATTAATTAAAACCTATAAAGATATTTGAAGAATTTTTCAAGGTTTCAAGAAAATGAAAAAAAAATTCTTCATGTTCCTAGGAAAAAATGAAATGATTTCTTATTTTGAAAAATTAATTTTAAGGGAATATTCAAAAGATTTTGAAAACATTTCAAAAGATTTCTAAAATTGTCAAAAAAGAATCTGAAAGATTTTAAGGCAATTTTTTTTATTTTGTCGATTAAAAAAATCAGGAAAAATGTGGATAATTTTAAAAGATTAGAAGGCTTAGAAATTCTGAAAATATTGAAAAAAGAATTTTATTGAGATTCATGAGAAAATTTTTAAGGATTTTTTATTTTTAAAAACAAACTTCAAAGGAAATTGGAAAAGATTTAAAAAAAATTGTAATCGATTTCCTAAAAAGAGTGTAGAAGATTTTAAAGCAAAATGTTTCAATTTGGTAAAATTAAAAATGAAAAAAAAGTAAATTCAAGAAATATTTAGCAGATTTCAAGACATTCAAAAACAATTTTAAACCTTGGAAGATTATAAAAAATGTAGATTTTCAAAGACTTCAAACAAAAACTTTAGAGGGTTTAAAAGAATTTTGAAAGGATTCATGAGAATAAATTTTTTAAATAAAATTCCGGAGAAAATTTGGAAGATTTTAAGGCAAGTTTTTTGCATTTTTAATTATTTTTCAAAATTTTGAAGAAAAATTCAAGTTAGTTAAAAATATCTTGAGGAATTTAGAAGGTTTTGAATTGTGTAAATATATATTAAAACTTAGGAACATTTCGGAAAATTTATCAAATATTTTTTGATTTCTTCCAAACTACTAAAAGTCCTAAATATCTTTTAAAAGATTCGAATTTTTCCTAATATTTTCTAAAATCCTGTAAAATAAAAAAATGTTCTTTAAAATCTTCGAGATTTTTCCTGGCACATCTAAGATAATCAAAAATCTTTTTTTTTCAATTTTCTCAAGAATCTTATAAAAATTATATTTATATTTAAAAAATTGTGTAAGGTTTGAAGAGAATGAAAAAAAATCATTAGGTTTCTAAGAAAAATTACAATGATTTTTTATTTTGAAAATATTTCTAAAATTGTCAAAGAAGAATCTGGAAGATTTTAAGACAATTTTCTTGATTTTGCAGAATTTAAAAGAAATGCACAAAAAATTGGAATAATTGTAAAAGATTAGAAGGTTTAGAAATTCTAAAAAGATGTAAAAAAACGAATTTTCTTAAGATTGTTGAGGAAATTTTTCATGATTTTTTATTTTGAAAAATAAACTTTAAAAAAATTGAAAAATATTTCGAAACATTTCAAGCGATATCCTAATATTTCGAAAAATAGTTTAGAATATTTTAAAACAGAATGTTACAATTTGGTAAGATTAAACAATCAAATAAAAAAAAAAGTAAATTCAAGAAATATTTATAAGATTTGAAGAGATTCAAAACGAATTTTAAACTTTAAAAGATTTTACAAAATATAGATTTTTAAAGATTTCAAACAAAAATTTTAGAAGCTTTAAAAGATTTTTGAAAGGTTTCATGAGAGTAAACAAATTTTCTTTGAATTTTTAGGAAAATTTGGAAGATTCTCAGGCAATTTTTTTTACATTTTTAATGATTTTTCAAAATTTGAGAAAAAATTTAAATTTAAAAAGACTCGAATTTTTCCTAATATTTTGTAAGATCCTGTAAAATAAAAGAATGTATTTAAAATCTTCTAAATTCTTTTTTGACGCATCTGAAATATTCAAAAATCTTTTTTAATTTTCTCAAGAATCTTATAAAAATTATATTTATATAAATTTAAAAATAAACTGATAATACTTCTTTTCTTGTCAGTAATTTCAATATTTGTATGACTAAAAAAATATTTTTTGAAGTATAATGTTATACTTAAAAAGATAAATTTTCAACCAAAAATGGAATAGTTGAATTTTCAGATTAAAAAATTAATTTTCAACAAAATAATTCAATTTTCAACCAAATGGATAAATATCCAACTAAAATGATGAAGTTTCAACCAAAAATAATTATTCTCATTTAAAAAAATTAATTTTTAACAAAGTATTTCAACTATTAAGTTGTAAAATTCATTAATTTTCAGCTGCCAATTCTTTGAAAGTATACAATTTTAAGTATTCCTTCAAAATTCTTTAATTTCACATTACAGGTTAAAATTAATTCTTTAAATAAACATTGGTTTTATTTATTTTTTCAACTATGAAATGTTGTTATAAAAAATAAAATTGGCTTATTTATTATCTCCAGTTTTTAGAATAATATTAATATCAATAATATGAATAATTATACCTAATTATTTCAATCTATGTTATTTAAATTCAAATTTATTATTATTATTATGTTTTTTAAGATTAGGCGTTTATATAATAATAATTAGAGGATGATCTTCAAATTCAATATATTCTATATATTAGAATCGTTGCAGAATTAAATTGTACTCCTTTTTATTTTGGTTGTAATTTATTGTATTTATTTGTAGATTCCTGTGAAAATAGTTTTAGTTTTCTGTACTTTTTTGTAAAAATTTTTCCACCAGAGTAACTTGTTACAAGTACCTAAGTTACTCAAAAGTTTAATTGATTAATTTTTTTTTCTGAAAAAAAGATTTTCTCCTTTCGCTTCGCTGGGAATCGAACCTCAGAACTTCCGATTGCCGGTCGGGTGCTTTCCCATTAAGCTACTAGAGAGATCGAGAGAAGAAACTTTTTTCAGAAAATACACGCATTATGTTGCTAGATGGTACAAGTTAAATTTTTTAAGGAATCTGTATTATCATCAGAGAATAACAGAAATTTTTAACGTCTTTTCAGACTAGATTGAGATATGTAAAAAAATTATTTCTAAAAATTATTAGTTATTATTATTTTAATTTTTTCAACTGAAAATTGAATTATTATATTTTTGTTTGAAAATTGATCGTTTTTAGTTGAAAATTCAAGTCTCTGGTTGAAAATTCATGTATATTGTTGAAGATCAACAATTTGTTTGAAATTTTTTCTCTCACGTCTGAAAAATCTTTCTTGGTTGAAAATTCAACTCTTGTTGAAATATCAACTACTAAATTTTTCGTTTAAAATGTATCTTTTTTCGAATTAAAATTTAATTATTTGGTTGAAAGTTAAACCTTTTTGTTTAGTATTAATTTTTTTCCAAGATTCATGAATTTTTAAAATTTTTAATTCAATTCCTTGGTTGAAAAATGAGCTATTTTATTGGAAATTCGTTTTTTCTTTGGCTGAAAAATAATTTTTTTTACTGAAAGTTCAACTATTCCATTTGAAATTTCAACTATTTTATTGAAAATTTGTTTTTTTATTTGACTGGAAATTAATTTTTTAAATATATTATTATTATTAATTATAATAATTAAATGAAATTAATTATATAATTATAATATACCAAAAATTTTGTTAAAAAATTCATCTCTTTGGTTGAATATTAATTTTTTAACTGAAAATTTAACGATTCAATTTTTGGGTGAAAAATTACATTTTTTAGGTGAATATTCGTTTTTTTTTTGTGAAAATTAATCTTTTTGGTCGAAAATTCAATTATTTTAGTTAAAGATTTATATTGGTTTTAAATTGAACTATTTCAGTTGAAGATTCATCATTTTAGTTGAAAACGCATTACTTTGTATGAAATTTACTTTTTTTAATTAAAAATTTTTTTTTCTTTAACTGAGAAAGTAACTATTCCAATTGAATATTCCATCCTTTTAGTTGAAAATTCATTAATTTTTATGAACTATAATTTTTTTAACTGAAAATTTAACTATTTAATTTTTGGTTGCAAATTCATCTTTTTTTTGAACTTCAACAATTCCAGTTGAAGATTTGTCATTTTAATTAACAGTTCAAGTATTTGGTTGAAATTTTGAATTTTTAAGTGGCAGATTCATATTTCGTTGAAAATTCATGTGTTTTGTTGAAAAATCGTCTTTTTGGTAAAAAATTAATCTTTTTGATGAAAATTCATATTTTTGGTTTGAAAATTCAACAATTTAGTGAAAATTTTTTTCTTTCTTGGTTCAAAATTCGACTGTTTCGTTTCAAAATTTATCACTTTCATTAAAAAAATCTCATCTTTCTTAATTGAAAATTCAACTATTTTCGTAGAAAATTAATCTTCTTTGGTTGAGGATTCAGCTATTTTGTTGCAAATTCGTCTTTTTTGATTTCAAATTAAAATCTTGTTTGGTTGAAATAATTTCATCTATTATATTTTTCGTTGAGAATTCATCTATTTTGTTGAAAATTCATGCATTAAAAAAAAAAAAATTTAACAATTTAGGTAGAAAGTTTAACAAGTTGGTTGATAAATAACGAACATTTTTGTTGGAAATTCATATTTTCGGTATGAAAATTCAACTTTTTTGTTGAAAAGTGTTGTTTTTGGTTTGAAAATTTATCTCTTTTGTTACACAAAATTCTGTAGAGGGTTCAGCTAATTTGTTGACAATTCGTATTTTCTGGTTGAAAATTTAACTACTTGATTGAAAGTTGAACTAGTTTCTTAAAAATTCATTTAATTTTTAGTTGAAAATTAATTTTTTTAACTGATAATTTGTCTTTTTTTGTGTAGAAAATCATTTTTTTTGTTGAAAATTCAACTATTTGGCCGAAAATTAACATTTTTCTTGAAATATCATATTTTCGGATTAAAAATACAACTACTTGGTTAAAAGTGAGACTATGTTTTTTTTAAATTCTATTTTTTGTTTGAGGATTAATTGTTTTAGTTTAAAATTATTTCAAATTCGCTTTTTTTGTATAAGGTTCAAATATTTTGGGAGAGAAATCAACTATTTGGTTAAAAATGTACTTTTTTGTTGGAAATTTAACTATTTTGTTGAAAATTTGTTTTGGTTTAAAACTGGTAGAAAATTTTCAAAATTTTTTAGGCCATTTTTTTCAAGATCAAGAAAAGCAAAACGTGGATTTTAGGAAGCCCTACAAGATTATTATAATTTATTTTTAAATTTTCTTGAATAATCGAAAATTCAAATTTTGATCGCACAAAAAATAATGAAAAATTAAAATTTTCATTTTGCGGTTAAACTATGCAAGATGTGAAAAAAGACGAGAAGACAAAATTTGTGCGCCTAAAAAATATCTACAAATTTGTCATTAATCACAACAACATTAATCAGCAACGAAAAAAATAAATAGACAAAAAGCATTTATCCCCCCAAAAAAACTACAAATTTGTTATTAATCGTTTTTTGATAGGATACGTAGTTTTTGTTTTAATCATAAAAAATAAAATTAAAAATTAAAATTTTTGGACAAACGACATCAGCTACGAAAAAAGATAAATAGACCAAAATTGTTCGCCCAAAAAAGATCAACAAATTTCTTCTTGATCACTTTTGAATACGATGCGTAGTTTTTGTTTTACTCATAAAAAAACATTAATTTTTTTTTAAATTGTGAAAAGCGACACAAGGTAAGAAAAAATGTGTGCAAAGTCCTTTTAAAATTAAAGGTCAAAGCATCGACAACTGTAATTTGGTGATTGTGAATTCTCTTTTGTTAAAGCTCCTTCCTGTTAAAACTCCTTCAAACACATTCTCATCACGTATCTCATGCTTCACACTTGATATTGTCCAAAATGTGAATTTTTTACATTATGTTCAACACTATTATATCAAATGTATATTATATTTATTTCTATACCTCGGCCTGGTACTGCTTATTCAGATATTGCAAAATAATGTAAACATTTTATTTTTTATGATTACTTTAGTATTTGCTCCTTATTTTGCACAAATTTTTATTCTCAGCAACCCTGAAAAATCTATCATTTCTATAAATTTATATTCATCAATTATTTTAAAAAATTATTATTTTATTTTTATTTAAAATTTTTATTTATTTTATCATTATTTAAAAAATTATATTAATCAAAATCAATTCATAATATGCATTGGTACTGAAACATATCCGTATTTTTATTGTCTAGTTTTTATAATTAAGAAAGGGCGCATTCTATAGAATAAGTTGTTATCAAACATTTTATTGCTACTTGTGTCGTTTTTTCATAAAATTAATTTGTTCACTTCAATGTTAAAAATACGCATCCTCATCATTTTTTTTCGTCTCATGTGTCGTTCTTCCAAAAATTTATTTTTTATTTTCAATCTTATTTTTCACGATTAAAGAAAATCTATTCATCCTATCTAAAAATTATTAATAACAAATTTGTAGATCCTTTTTGGGTGAACATTTTTTGTCTATTATTTTTTTTTCGTGCCTTCTGACGTTTTTCGAAAAATTAATTTTTTTTATTGTTAATGTTATTTTTTAAACTACGCGTCATATCAAAAAATTATTATGACAAATTTGTAGCTCTTTCTTGGATAAGCAACTTTTGTGTATTCAATTTTTTCATAGCTTGTGTCCTTTGTCCAACAATTTTTAATTTGTTTTTTACGAATAAAACAAAAACGTGTTTCATCAAAAAATAGTTTATAACAAATTTGCAGATCCTTTTTTGGGGCACAGTTTTTGTTTATAGCATGAGAAATTAAGTGAAAAAAACATAATTTGTTAAATTTAATGATAATAATAATATTATTAATCCTAGATGTCTTAAAGTAGAAAAAACAATATTTTTTTAAAAATCAAATTGCATTAACGTATTTAATCTAGCAATTAATATTGTTATTAAACCAATATATAATTATTAAATTCATGTTATTTAATAAAAAAAAAGTTTATTGAAACGAAATTCATCTTTTTTCGCATCTTGTATAGTTTTACCGCAAAATGAAATTTTTGATTTTTCATTATTTTTTGTACTATCAAAATTTGAATTTTCGATTTTTCAAAAAAATTCAAAAAGTTGGTATGAAAATCTTGTAGGGCTTTCAAAAAGCAACGTTTTTCTTTTTCTGATTTTTTTTTGTATCGTGCGTTGTTTGAATTAAAATGTTAATTTTCGTTTCATTGTTTTTTATTTTGAAAATGCTATAACTCTGAAAATTTTCTTTTTTTTTCGAAAAAAGTAATTAGGATAAATTGTTCGAGTTTTCGAGTACTACAAATAGCCGTAGATAGTATTTTTGGATCTTGAAAAAAATAGTCTCAAAAATTTTGAAATTGCTCTCATTTTTTGAAATTTTGTACAAAATAGCTGGCTGACGAACTCGTTTTTTTTTTCACACCCTTATGAAGTTTGCCAAAGGGCAATCCAATCGGATATTTCCTTCAAATGTTATCAGACAATGACGTAAAAACTATTTTTTTCTGACTCAGGGGGCCTCAAAATGTCGACATTTGATGCAATTCGTTAAAGCCATTTTTCAAATAAAACCAATACCTTCTCGTCATGATGAGAATGTAAAAAATTAATAGACAAAAGTTGTTCACCCAAAAAAGATATACAAATTTTGTAATCATTTTTTTGGTAGGATGCGTATTTTTTGTTCAAATCGTAAAAAATAACATTGAAAATAAACAAATTATTTTTTTGGAAAAACGACACAAGGTGCAACAAAATGTTAATTAACAAAATTGTTTTTACATAGGATGCGCACTTTTCTAAGTTATAAAAACATGATAATAAAGAGTTGAAATGAAAGTAGAAAATTTCGCATTTTGGACCAAAATCGAGTGCGAAGCACGAGATACGTGATGAGAATGTGTTTGAAAGAGCTTTAACAAGAAGGAGCTTTAACAAAAGAGAATTCACAATCACCAAATGACAGTTGTTGATGCCTTTGACATTTAATTTCAAAAGGTCTGTGCACAAATGTGGAGGAAGCACAAAGACCGAGCGCGAGATGCAAGAGATGCGCGCCCTAGGCGCGCTCAAACGTGCGAGCGAAGCGAGCCGCGCGTTCGGCAGGCAGATTTTTCATTAAAATTTTAATAATAATACATATTATTATTATTTTTCGGGGAGCTTTTCCTCGATATCAATACGATAAATTAATAATATTAATTTGAAAACGATTTTTACCTATTATTTTATGGTTGATCTTATATTTATATTTAATTAAATGATTAATTATTACTAATATAATTGATTATCAAATATTTAATTAATTAACTATAATTAATTATTAAACATATAATTAAATATAAATATAATATGAAATTTTAGATAATAGATAAAAAGCATTTTCAAATTTAATATTATTAATTTATCGTATCGATATGGAGGAAAAGTTCCCCGAAAAATAATAATAATATTAATTATTATTAAAATTTTAATGAAAAACTTCCTAAATAAGAAAATACAAATAAAGTTCTTATTAAAATAATCATTCTATATTCAGAAATAAAAATTAAAGCAAATTCCCCTCTTATAATTATATTCTGTGTTAAATCCTGATACTAATAATTTAGATTCTCCTTCAGCTTAATCAAAAGGAGTACAATTTAATTCTGCAATGATTCTAATTATAAATATTAATATTATAGGATATGTATATATATATATATATATATATATATATATATATATAATAATAAAATTGATGTAATATTGATAATTAATTAAATTTATTAAATTAAAACTGTCAATAAATAATAAATTTCTTAGAATAATTAATTAATTTATAATAATAATAAGAAATATAAATAATAATTAATAATATAATTAATATAATATAAATATAATACAAATAATATAATAATATAAATATTAATTATTAATATAAATAATTAATAATAGATATAATTATATCTCAATATAGAATATATTGAATTTGAAGATCATCCTCTAATTATTATTATATAAACTCCTAATTTTAAGAAACATAATAATAAATTTAAATTTAAATAATATAGATTAAAATAATTAGGTTAATTATTCATATTATTAATATTATTAATATTAATATTATTCTAAAAACTGGAGATAATAAATAAACCGATTTTATTTATTATAATAACATGTAATAGTTGAAAAAATGATTAAAACTAATGCTTAGTTAAATAATTAATTTTAACCTGTAATGTTAAATTAAACAATTTTAAAGGAATAATTAAAATTGTATACTTTCAAAGAATTGGCAGCTGAAAAATGGATTTTACAACTTAATAGTTGAACTACTTTATTAAAAATTCATTTTTTTGGATAAAATTTATCATTTTAGTTGAAAATTCATCTGTTTGGTTGAAAAATCGTTTTTTTTTTTAAATTAAAAATTAATTTTTCAAACTGAAAATAATTCTTTTTTGGTTGAAGCTTTATAATTTTAATTGAATATTTATCTATTTCCTTGAAAATTGAATTGTTTTATTGAATATTAATTGTTTAGTCTAAAAATTCAACTATTACATTTTTGGTTGAAAATTCATCTTTTTAAGTATAACATTCTACTATGTATTTGCGTAAAAATTCATGTATTCTGTTGAAAATCCGTTTTTTTTTGGTTGAAAATTAATTTTTTAAACTGAAAATTCAACTATTTCATTTTCGACTGAAAAAATGTATTCTTTTTAGTTCACAATTGAACTATTTTGTAGAAAATTCATGTATGTCGTTGAAAATTCGCCTTTTTTGTAGAAAATTAATCTTTTTGTTTGAAAATTCCACATTTAAATTTTCCAGAGACAAATTTGCTACAAGATTAAACAGTTGAATTAAAAATAGACGAATTTTCTACAAATTTCAACAGTGCAATTTTTAACAGACAAGTTTTCTACAGACGAATTTTGTACAAAATCAACTGTTGCATTTTCAGCTATACTATGGAAAATTCCATAATGCTAGCCAGTTTCAAAACTTAAACTAAAATCTGCGTCAACTTATTCTAATTTTTTGATTGCAAGTGACATATCGTTGGAATCGCCAAGAAACGTAGATTCCGAATATAATATTTTTAAATTGCTAATTGCAAAATTTAAAAAATTTTGTTTCGTATTTTATTTCTCATTAGGACAACGTAGTGTATACAGATACGGCATTTTTTTCCGTATTTTAATTTTGTATTACAGCATTTTAGTGACTGGTCACAGAAGAGTGATCGTGAGGATTCGTGATACGAAGTGTTGCCATCTGCGAGACAATTCGCAAATTAGTGATAAAGTGTATTATTATAGGAACAGTAAAGTGATGAGCAATTCTTTAGTGTGCTTTTAGTGCGTAACGTTCTTAATTATATGACACTTTGTGTGTATTTATTTTATTATAACTTAATAATTAATATTCCTCATTTTATGATAAAATAGTAAAATATTGTACTATTTTTCCAAAGTAGCAAAAAATATTATCGGAACAGAAAGTTCCTTATTGACACAAAAATTTGCCGGACTAGAAACTTTAA
The DNA here is from genome assembly GCA_932195095.1 of Andricus curvator. Taxonomy (NCBI): domain Eukaryota; kingdom Metazoa; phylum Arthropoda; class Insecta; order Hymenoptera; family Cynipidae; genus Andricus; species Andricus curvator. The sequence continues at coordinate 44,328 of CAKNYM010032071.1, forward strand.
ATACGGCAAAATTTGCCGGAGCTCAATACTCGACCTTAAGACAAAGCCCCCCCCCCCCCCGCTAGCAAGGTTCGACAAAATTAGGGTTTGCTCTTAAGGGTCGCAGGGTCTCAGGTACCGAATTTCCGTGTCCGCGTGAAAACAGGAGGAAATTTCCATCCATCCCCACTATCACCTATTTAGGTGGTAGTGGGGAAGGACTTTTTGAAATTGCGACCTCTTGCCTCTGATTGGACAAATTCAAAAATAAGGCGGCTCCCTTTCGTTGGCTACTGATGGAACCCTTAGGGATGAGTCTCAAATTTGGAAGCAGTTCCGACAGTTTACTTTGAACTTTTGAGTAAGATTTTGAGGACCCAGGACTCGGGTCAAGAAATCTGGCGAGCTGATCATCTTTACGGAACTTGTTCCGGATTGCAAGCCTCCTTCCGTGAGTCGACTCCATCCTAAGATATTTTTCATACACTATAGACTATAATATGCGCGCGCCTAATTTTGATATTTATAAAAATTATTTTGAGAATTATTTCATATTATATTTAATCATCTGCAAATAATGTATTTATTTCCCCTCTAATATTATTGCCCACTATAACGAATTCAAGGAAAGTATATATTTTTAGCTTTTTTTTAGTTTCCTTTTTGTTGAAATTGTATGAATTATTTTTTAAATTAAAAATATAATTTATGTTATTTATTTGTTAAATTTTGTGATGATAATTATAAAATAAATTATTTTATTATAAATATTCTAATATTTAAAAGGAAAGGATTAAATAATGTATAATGTCATTTAAACATACTAGAACATTTTGCGCGATACGCGCGCAATAATTACCCTTTCTTTAGAAAAAAACTCGGTTCATTTTCCAATATTTTGTTTATTTTTATATAAAAATTTTATTTTAACTTTCAAAATTAAGAAAAACGTCCCATTATTTATGTTCATGTTTAAACTGAGAAAAATTCCAGATTATTGTTAAATAACAGTCAAAATGGTATTTTTACAATAAAAGAAAAATAACCATTGTTGCATATTTTCATTACACTATTTACATTTAAATAATAATTTCGAAAACCAAAACTTACCACAACCGGTTAATCTTTGCTAGTTCTATTAAAAATTATAATTTTTCAATATGAATACATTTTAGAAAAAGTAAAGAACAGAAAAACTATTTTTTTGAAATTTTTATTGTAAATTAACTTTGTTGATTGAAAATTTAACTATTCCATGTTTTATTTAATATTTATATTGAAAATTCAGCTATTTGGTTGAAAATTTCTGTATTTTTTTGAAACGTTATCTTTTATGGTAGAATATCTGAATCTTCTTGGTGTTTAATTTATCTTTTTTGTGGAAAATTCATTTATTTTGTTAAAAATTGATGTTTTTTGGTTCCATTCCATTTTTTTTGTCAAAAATTCATTTGTTTCGTAGAAAATTTAACTATTTTTTTGAGAATTCATCTATTTTGTTGAAAATTTGTTTTTGTTTTTTTTTTTGGTACAAAATCCTTTCTTTCAACTAAAAATTCAACTATTGGGTTGAAAATTCATTTTTTTTGTTGAAGATTCATTATTTTAGTTAAAAAATAATTTTTGTGCTTACAAATTTAACTATTTTGTTGAAAATTCGTTTTTTTTGTGAAACTGAATTTTTCTAATTTCTTCCCTTGAAAATTCAGCTATTAAGATGAAAATTTCTATAATTTTTAACAAAATAAATAAATATTCAACCAAAATGGTGAATTAGACACCAAGAAGATTAATATTCTGGACTAATTAACCTTTTTAGTTGAAAATTCCTTTACAAATTTGAAATTTGTTTCAAAATTCATGTATTTAAAAATATTAATATTCTCGGTTGAAAATTCATTTTTGTGATTGAAAATTAGTTTTTTTTTTAAATTAAAAATTAATTTTTTACTGAAAATTTAACTATTATATTTTTCGTCCAAAATGTATATTTTTGATAGACATTTAATATTCTTGGTTGAAAATTCATATTCTTGGTTGAAAATTCATTTTTATGATTGAAAATTAGTCTTTTTAAATTAAAAATTCATTTTTTACTGAAAATTTAACTATTATATTTTTCGTCGAAAATGTATATTTTTGATAGACATTTAATCTTCTTGGTTGAAAATTCATATTCTTGGTTGAAAATTCATTTATTATGTTGAAAATGTATCTTTTTTTGATAGAAAATTCATCTTTTGGGTTGAAGATTAATTTTGTTGGTTAAAGATTCATATATTCGCGTGCATGTACAATTTTAGAAATTTTGAAAAAATATTATATGAAACTGAAAATTTTTTTGAGAGCGTGCTCAATTAAAATTTTGTTGGAAATTCGTTTTTTATTTTGCTGAAAATTAATTTTCTCGAATGAAAATTTTACTATTCCAGTTAAAACTTCAACTATTTTGTTGAAATTTTTGTTGTATATTTTTTTTTAAACTCTTGGTTTAAAATTTAACTAATCCAGTTAAAGATTCAGCATTTTGGTGGAAAATTCATCACTTTTTGAAAATGCACTTATTGCTTACAAAATTACTTTTTTTTCGGTTGAGATTTATTTTTTCTTTAAATGGAAAAGTAACTCTGATTCAATATTAATTTTTTAAACTTTAAATTTAAGTATTCAATTTTTTTTTGACAATTTATTTATTTATCAAATTTATTTTCGATAAAAATTCATCATTTTTGGTAGAAGTTAATCATTTAATTATAAATTTACAAAAACTTATTCTATTACTTGAACGGTTCTTTACAATTATGTTTGTCACATTTTTATGGAAATTTTATTTAGAATTTAGACGTGCAATTATTTTTAGTGACAAATAAAATTGTAAAGAACTTTTTAAGGAATTGAACGAGCTTTTGTACATTAAAATTGAATGAAATATATGTTTTTTTAAATATTATTTATTTACTTATTTATTATTACTATTTATTCGTGTTTTTAATACGAAATACATTTTTCAAATGAATATTTATTTTTTAGTTTATTTCCTGATTAGTTTTTAAGGTTACAGAAATGTCATTTTCCTAAGATTCTTGAGAAAGTTCAAAAAGATTTTTGATTTCAGATGTGTCGAAAAAGTGTAACTTTATTATTTTACAGGATTTTGCAAAATTTTAGGCGAAATTCGAATCAGTTTAAAAGGTATTTAGGACTTTCAGCAAAATAATATTTTTTAAACTGTCTCGAATTATTCCCAAAATTTTGAAAAATCTTTCAAGATTGAAAAAATTACCCTTAAATATTTAAGAATTTTTTCAACATTTTTAGAAATTTTTTTAAATCTTAATTCTTAAGTTAATTTCTTAATTAAATTTTTTCGAGACTATTTCTAAAATCTTTAAACTTTCTAAATATCTTAAAGTTACCATGAATTTTTTTATAAAACTTTGTAATCGTGCTACTCGAAAAATTTGGCTTGAAAATCGTCAATATTCCTTTTCGAAATTTGAAGAAGTAATTAAAAATATTTTGAAATGTTTGTCAATTTTCTTTTGAAATTTATTTATTTATTTTTTTTTGAAATAAAGTCATTTTTAATTTTTCCATGAATTTTAAGAAATTTTTTTATTATCGTGAAACCTTTCACAATCTTTAAGAAGCTTCAAAATTAAATTAAATGTCTCTTAAACTTGATCGAAGTTTTTATAAAACTTTGTAATCTTGCTGATGGAAAAATTTGGCTTCAAAATCGTCCATATTTTTAGAAATTTTAAGAAATGATTAAAAATGTATAAAAATCGTTGTCAATTTTCTCTTAAAATTTATTTGTTTAAATTAAACGCACGCGCATGCATGATTTAGATATCTCGAAAGAGCTGTTTAATTTAATTTAATTAAAATTAATTAATTTTTAATTAATTAAATGTATAATTTATGTTTCCTTTAGGAAAATTTGAAATAGTTTTATTTTCATTTTAAAAGTTGCAAAGAAACTTCTCACATTATTTAAAAATTTTCCAATTTAAATGGTAGAGAAAAAGCACTTTTCTTAGATATTTACTTAAAGTATAAAAAAATCTCTTCGGCCTCTGAAAATTATTATCAAAATTTGTTGAACTGAAACTTTCTAGTTTTTAAATATCTACAAAAATTGAAAAGACTTAATCATTAATGTGCTCAAATATTTAATTTTCAAGATTTAAACTATTTTCATAAATAACATATATGTGTATAGTGTATATAATTTACATCGGTTAATTTAAATATTGAAAATGTATTAAATTTTAATCAAGTTTTTGAAAAAAATATTTTTCATAATATAGCGAATGTAACAAACTCATCAGCATTTTCAAAAATGTTAACCTTTTATATTTTTAAGAGAATATGATATTATTAAATTTTCTTCAAAAATAATTTTTTTTTTAATGAAAAAAAAAAATTCCCAGGAACCTCGAGAAAAGTTTTTATTTTCTTGAAGTCTTCAGAAATTTAAATTTTGTTTTTAATTTTTGTCAATCTTTTCAAATTTTAAATTATTTTAGAATTTTGCTAAAAATTTTCTTAAAATTCTCTTGAAGTGAATTTTTCAAAATTGAAAGTAAGTTTAAATTATCCTATGAATTTTAACAAATCTTTTTTATTATCGTGAAACTTTTCAAAATACTTGAGAGGCTTTAAATTTTTTATTTCTAAATATTCAGGAACTTATTTTCTTTTTTCAACTTTTTAAATTGTTTTTCAAGTTTTAAATTAATTTGTAATCTTTTTGAAACTTTCAAATTCCTCTTAAACTTGATTTAATTTAAAAAAAAAAAGAAAAACTTTGTAATCTTGCTGATTGAAATCGTTCATCCAGTAACCTGAATTTTCTAGATTTTAACAAATTAAAATAGGTTTAAAAACCTTGTTCTTTCAAAAGTTTCATAGAAAATTGTCACATTTTTTTAAAATTTTTCAATTGAATTAGTAGAGAAAAAATATACTTTTTCAGATATCTATTTAAATTTATTAAGAAATATCTTTGGGGTCTGAAAATTATTACTAACATTTTTTGAGCTGAAACTTTCTAGTTTTTGAAAAAAAAATTAAAAATAAAAATCAAGAATATTCAACATTTTAGCTATTTGAATAAAAAAACAGTTCTATTAATCTAAAAGAAGACAAATTTTCAACAAAATAGCTGAATCCTCAACAACAAAAATTAATTTTTACAAAACAGTTCAATTTTTTAACAAGAAAATATGAATTTATAACGCAATTGAAAGGAAAAAATTTCACCCATCATATTATAATTTGAGGGGGTCAATAATTTTTAAAACAAAATACAAATTTCGAATGCATATTTCTTTAAGTTTCTTTGCTCATTTCTTTTTAGAGCTATATAAATACATAGTTTTCCTAAGATTCTTGAGAAAATGCCATTTTTTTCAAATTTCAGATGTTTCGAAAGAATAGTTTATTTTTTATTTTTCAGGATTTTGCTAAATTTGAGGGAAAATACCTAAAATTGAAAAAAAAATATCTGTCAAAATTATAGAAATTACGCTTAAATCTTCTAGGTATTTTCGAAATTTGTAGAAATCTTTCAAACGGTTTTGATATCTTTTTCAATTTTCCATAAAAATTAATTTTTCAAAATGAGGTCTTAAAAATATTTTCAGGAAGCTAAAGAAAAGTTTATCTTTATTTATTTGAAGCCTTACAACTTCTTAAGAAGCTTTGAAATTTTTTTTCGAAATCTTCAAAAATTTAAATTTTGTTAAAGTTTTAAATTAAATTTATATCTTTTCAAAACTTCTAAATGTTTCTTAAACTTGCTCGAATTTTTTTTTAAACTTTGTAATCTTGCAAATTGAAAAATTTTGCTTTAAAACGTTCCACATTCTTTTTCGAAATTTTTGGAAATAATCTAAATATTTTAAAATCTGTCAATATTATGTTTTTATTATTATTGAATATATTGAACCTTGCCGACAACAATAGTTTCGAGATATTAATAGAAAATAGGAAAATGTACTTTTTAATAATTTAATCACAAATTTATAATACAAATTTTTTCAAGAATAAAACATAATGTTATTAATGCAAATGAGAAGTAAACTTTTCTCGTTTACTATTTTTCCTCTTTAATACTTTGTATGAAAGTCGCGTAAATAAGATTAATATGTAGCAATCACTCGCTAATTTCCCTGAACTTTTTTTTTATCTTCCTTCGGTTATTTTTAATCAATTATTCTCACGTACCTCCCGTAAGTTTAAAAATAACAATGTGATAATTTTACGAGACAAACAGTTTTTTTATGATAACCCATTTAAAGCCCAATCACTATATTTGTAAATATTAGTTTTTTAGATACATTTAAAAATGATAATTTAATGTTTGTAATAAACAGGTTGTATCAGACTTCAATGACAATGACTTTTAAAAAAATGATGCAAGCGTTTCATTTAATTGCAAGCTTCATAATTAATATTCTATCTTAGGAGGAAATTTTGTTCGATAGCCGAAGGTTAAAAAGAGGACACGTTCGGCTCTATATTTATTCAAAAATTTAATTTCTCTTTTTCGGATTTTCATGGTCAGTTTTCTCAAAATTTGGTTATTTTTCGAAAATCTTTTTGTCTTCTGACAGTTGAAAAGTTTGTTTTTATTTTTTATTCTGAATGATTGGGTCAATAGCTTGAAATTTTAAATAGCCGAAGAATAGAAAGGGGGCTTTTTTCGGTTCAATTCGAAAATTTAAATTATAGGTTTAGGATCAGATTTTCAGGGTCAGTTTTTCTCAAAATTTTTTTTTGTTCCAAAATATTTCTGCCTTGCGATAGTCAAAAAGTTTGTTTATAATTTTTTTTTGTCTTGGGATTAAATTTATTTTTTGCCCGGGAATTTTACAAATTTATAGACTAAAAATTTATCCAATCACTTGAAATACCACAAACTTCATATCACATGGTATAATACAATTTAAAAATTGAACAATAATTTATTTAACAAGAGGATTTTGAATCTGTTCTAATTGAATCTGTTCAATTTGAAAATTTCTCTATAAAACAAAGAACCATTTTTTAATATTTAACAATATTTGACTGCTCGTTTGAAATTAACAATAATTAAAATTAAACAATGTACAGATTTTCAAATTGAAAATTGATCTGTTTCAATTCGCAAGACTTAGTAGAACAAATTTAAACGTCTGATTGAAACTTTATAAACTATTTTCAATTGTAGAAATTAAGAAAGTCATTTTTAATTTTTAATAAGTTACTTTTTTCTGAATTATTTTCAATTTTTTCGGAATTGAAAGAGTTAAAATTTTTTTTTCTACAGTTTTGTTTAATTTGAACCGAGGACATTGTTGTAAAAAAGTTTTTTCATCGGCAGAGGAACATTTTATATTCTTAAGATTTTATCGATTTGGAAAGGAGGAAATTTTTATTTTCTGAATGAGAAGACGCCATTGTTATTTTTGGCATTTTTATTCAGTTGAAAGGGGCCAACTATCAATTTTCAGCCTTTTTATTTAATTGAAAGAGTCCTATTCAAATATCGTTTTAGTCTAAGATATTCCATTTTTAACCCATTCAATTTAAATTGTTTAAATTGAAAAATGAACAATTTTGTAATATTGAGCAATATTTTACTGATAAATTGATAATGAGAAATTATGCTGAATTTAAAATCGGAATATTACAATTTTAATTGTTAAAATAATAAATAATGAAAGGATTCAGGTATAAAAAAAGTTTGAATTTCACAATTCTAATTTTAAAATATGGGTTAGAAAATTTGGTATTTAATTGTTTTCCAAATTGGAATCGACTTGAAAAGGAGAAAATGATTGTTTTCAATATTTCATGAATTCGAAGATTATATTTTTTAAACTTTTAACATTTTTATTGAGTTTAAGGGAAGAATGTTTTATTTTAAATCTTTTTCTGATTTGGAAACGGGAAATTTTTTTATTTTCAATATATTTATTGAGTTGGAAGGGAGGAAATTTTGTTGATTAATTGTTTTCCTGAATCTAAAGAAGAATTTTTATTTTATAGATTTTTATGCAATTGGAGAGGAAATTTTCGTTATTTTTTTTTTAATTGTAAGAGACAATTTCTTTTCAGCGTTTTTACTGTCCTTTTTTCTGAATAGAAAGAGGGTCAGTTTTTATTTTTAACATTTAATCGAGTTATAAGGGAGGAAATTATGATTTTCAAGTCTTTCTCAACAAAAAGAGGCACTTATTTTGTTTTAAAAATTTTTATTGTGAGCTGGAAGGGAGGAAATTTAAGTTATTAAATATATTTCTGAATTGAAAGACGGGGGGGCACATTTTTATTTTCAATTTTGTACTGAATTGGAAGAGGGACATGCTTAAATTTGTTGTTGATATTAGCATTTAATTAAAAATTGTTGAGACCATTTTTTCAAACCTAAACATTATTTTTTGAAGATGATTCTTTTTGATTTTACCTCAGTCATAATTATTTCTTAAAGAGGAGCGATTCCTCTTGTACTAATCGAAGAATTGATGATTCAAAACAGATGCACCCCGCCGCAGACCACCTACGACGATTCTTTGCTGTTTAACCTTCGACCAGAAAAGGAAATAGCATACCATTTTTTATCAGTGTGTATGTACAAGATGATAGGTCACTAGGTCGAATCGGTTTTGATAGCTACGAAGTATAAAAGGTCCCGACGTACTGGCATTCAAAATTGTATCACCATGAAGTGCGGTTTGGCATTCCTAGCCATCCTGGCTCTGGGAGCTGCGGTTCCCCAGCCGCCAAAACAGATAGCTGGTAAGTCATTATATTTTCCCAAAAACCATCAGAATTTTCAAATGCCTCAATTCTTTAGCTGTCCCTATAAGTTTCTAGCCAATTTGTAGATACAATCAACTTTTCTAGCAAAAATCGTCCTCTTTATTGAAATTTCGATGGTCCCCTCAAAATTTTCAGATGGTTCTATTGTCTTGAAGTTAATAACAAGAAATTCTTAACAAAATTGTTGTTACCATCAAGATCCTTGTTCAAAATGCAGTTTTAAATTCCGCAAGTATTTGAAAGAACCTTACAATATTTAATTAATGTTCTGCTTTTAGCTGACCAAATGCTCTTGAAGAAACATCTGCAAATTATTCAACTTTTGGAAAACATCTCTGGAGACATCCCAAATACTCAGCTTTTGAGCATCGGTCAAACCTATGACATCGAATCCAACATTCACGCCTATGATAACCCCAGCCTGGTGAAACTTGCCGCCGTGGCTGTCAAGACCGGAAATGTCCAGCCCAAGCGTACTGTATTTTCCCTCACAGTCAGCGGACTTCGCCAGGAAGTTATAATCCTTACCAGAATGTTACTTGGTGCTAAGAACTGGGAAACTTTCCTCAACACTGCTGCCTGGGCTCGAGTTAACTTGAACGAATGTCAATTCGTCGTGGTTAGTAAATTCTTATTTATAAGAAAATCACCAATCACAGCTTCACTAAGATAACATTCTCAGGTTTGATTAAAACTCAATTTTTCTCTGTAAAACAGGCTCTGGTATCTGCGGTCCTTCAACGTACGGACACCCAAGGCATCACTCTCCCACCTCTTTATGAAATCATACCCCAAAGCTTCTTCGATGCTAGATTGATTCAAGAAGTAAAGAATATTAAGCAAACAGGAACCAGAAATCTGAACGGTAATAAGGACATCATAATCCCAATCAACTTCACCTCTCACTTGCCAGCTGGTGAACACAAAATCGCCTATTTCACTGAGGATATTGGTCTCAATTCCTGGTGCACGTGGATGGAAGCAGCTGGATCGATGATGCTTGAACTCGTGAGTTTCTCATTCGATTATGATGACATCCTAACTTTTGTATCAGCACGAATCATAAAGATGGTTTACAAATATTGTTATCTTTATATGTCATATTTTGCTTGTTTTCCAGGACACACTCCAACAACAACCAGGATCAGGAAGTCACGGTTACCTATCTGGTACCGAAACACCAATCGGTCATGGAGCTCAATGGATCTACCTTCAGCAGCAGCTTTTGGCTCGCTACAACCTCGAACGTCTTGGAAACGGTCTTGGTCCCATCCCAGAATTGAACCTTAAACTAGTCGACATTCCTTTGAAAACGCACCTCAGTTACCTGAATGGTTTGGAAATACCTGGTCGCCCTGAAGGCCCCCTTGACGTCACTCTCACACATCCAGAATTGACCAAACTGGTCCGTAAATTGGAAAAGAGAATTATGGACGCTATCGAAACTGGATACCTTGTTACACCCAAAGCTTCCTTGTTGAGTTTGTACCAGCCCCAAGGTTTGAACATGCTTGGTAACTTGATCGAGGGATCCGGCAGAAGTATCAACCCCAGATTTTATGGTAGCCTTCTCCGAGCATCTAAGGTACTTCTTGGCGGAACTCCTGAATACAGCAACATCTGGGAATACACTCCATCTGCTTTGGAACTTAGCAACGTTGCTGCTCGGGACCCAGCGCTATATGTCCTTTTGAAGCAGATCAACAAACTTGTCATAAAATACCAGGAATCTCTCCCATCCTACCAATACAACGACATCGTTCTCCCAGGTGTTCAGATCCAGAAAGTTGATTGCACCCAGCTGGTGACCTACTTCCAGGACTACATTGTGAATCTTGACAACGCTGCAACTGTCAGTGTTAACGAGAAAATGCAATATCAACAGCAACAGCAACAGAAACAAGGAAAAATTAACGTTAAGGGTCTTCTGAAGAGACTTGACCACAAACCCTATAATATTGAGATTGTCGTTCAGAGTCAGAACTCCATCCCTAACGCTGTTGTTCGTGTATTCCTTGGACCCAAATTCGACCATAAAGGACTCCCAATTGACCTCAACACCAAAAGAATGGACTTTGTTGAATTGGACCAATGGGTCGTTGACCGTAAGTTTCTTTCATTACCAACTCAAGATCAATATTGTCGTCCATGTTTGTTGCATTATTAATTTGTATCTTTGTTTTTTAGTCGTTGCTGGACAGAATGTCATCACTAGAAACTCTCAGCTTTCATCCATCCAGAGCATGGACCATCCATCAGTCGACCGAATCTTAGCTAAGGTTGAAGCAGCACTCCAATCACAGAGCCCATTCTTTGTCACGCAGGTATTTAATTCGAAAAGGCTAAATAAATTCGAAAGAGCATTTTTTTATAATTTTTAGTTAATTTTGAATTCATATACAAATTTTTCTTTTAGCCACAACAACTCTTCAGCTTCCCAGCCAGGCTGTCCCTCCCCAAGGGTACATACGGTGGATTTCCTCTGCAACTCTTGGTAGTCATCTCTGCTGGACAACAGCCTCTTCGCTACGGACCAGTTGTTCCAGAAGATGTCAACTCCTTCCACAGCAACCAATATCAAGCTGTGACCACTGGTCAATACGAAAAGATGACCGAACAGTCAGCCAAGGGCGAAGGATCTGTCATCGCTGATGTTGTTCCTGAATTAGACACAATGGGCGTTGCAATCAACGAAGGTAATTTATTAGTTTATTACGAATAGAATCGAGTTTTCCCTAGTAAAATCTAGAACAGAAATTAGGCTAACACTTTCTTTGCTACCGAAAAGTTTCCTAACAAAAAGACAGTAGTTATTAACTGAAAGCTAATCCAAGTAAAGACTTCGCTTGTGCTGGTATTGCTTTCGAAACTGGGACTTTCATTGGTTTTTCAAATTGAGATACAATCTAATAATGTATTTTCCCTCTAGGTAAATGGACGTGGAACGACCTCTACAACAAATACCAGGGCTACTACTCGCAGCCTCAGTGGCTTCATCTTCAAAAACCGATAAATGTTGGACAAGGCGTTGGACAAGGTTTAGGAGTTGGTGGAAGCTATGGACAAGGAATGACTGGACAGGGAATGACTGGACAGGGAATGACTGGGCAAGGAATGACTGGACAGGGAATGACTGGACAGGGAATGACTGGACAAGGAATGACTGGACAAGCAATTGTCAGTAGACCAGGATTAGGTGTTTCAACTGTAGGACTTGGCCAACAATGGACTGGCGGAGCGCATGGAGGAGCTGTATCGGGTGGTTTGCCGGGAGGATATGGTCAAAATATACCGGATGAAATTCAACTAATACCAGGACAAGGAGGAGCTGGCAGCGGAGTTTCTGGTGGATACGGAGGAATTGGAGGTGGAGGTTCCACCATGGACCAGAAAAGTGCAGCTATTGTCCAACAGCATTACAACAGACTCCCTATTTCCCAAGTGATTGGAGGTGCCATCTCTCTCGATGGAAAGCCCTTGGGATGGCCTTTGGACAGACCTTTGGGACCTAGTGCTTTTAGTGTACCAAACATGGCTTGTCAAGACGTTCTCATCTTCCACCAGGATGTTCCAGTCACAAACGTTGTTGGAGTAAAATAAACATTCAGGAAGATTTAGATGGACATTGACTTGTAGTTTTACTTGTAAATGTCGGTTTGTAATTATGTTATTAGGTGTATATTAGTATGAGTGATAAAGAGTTTACTTTGAGTGCAATAAATGTTCTACCGAAAAATTAAATGTTTCATTCTTTGGTTGTGTATACTCTCTTTGTTTCTATTGATAACATTGCTCTTGCAACTTGCAGATTTTGATTCTAGTCTGTTCAGTTATTATCATACAAAATTTTAAACTTAGTAATAAAAAAATGGAAAATATCTAATGCTAACTTTTTCCTCAAATGAAAAAGTTAGCATTAGATTGTTTTTCATTAGGAACTTGGATTAGGAACGGATAATTCCATTACGTGTAAAATAAATTACAGTATATAACACCAGTACAGGTAGGTTGATGATTAAATATAGTTACAAAAAATTTTTTGTCTTCTATTTAACCAATTTATATTATCAGATATTATTAGAAGCCCATGTTCTAATTGATGAATTTATCATCAAAAATGTCACCTGTGAAAAATATTGTCACAAATACAGACTGCTAAAAAATTAAGATAAATAAAAGATACTACAAGCGACATTTATTTGTTTTAAAATTTGAAAATATCTTCTGAGATTTCTTACTTCCCAGGATCAACAGAAAATGGGCAAGAAAATTTTTAATTTCAAGGTGGAATTAAAATTCGAATTTTCCTATTTTGGCCTAAAAATCACTACTGCCACTTCTGGAAGATTTACAATACCTAGGATCAGCAGGGAACGTTTTAGAAAATTTTGAATTGAGGGTGTTGTGGAAATTTCAATTCTGCAATATTGGCCTGCAAATCACTTCGGATATGGATATTATCATTTTTTTTCTTTGAAAAATGGTTTATAACACTGTTCATAAAAATAAAAATAGTAGATCGTTATCGAAGTGTCTAAAAAAGTTAATAATTTGTTATCAATAGTTGGATACGTTGAAAAAGTTTGAATGTTGAAAAAGTTTGAATGTTGAAAATAGCCAAATAATGCATTTGTTAATTAGATTTGTTTAAACAATTATGAAATGTTATCGATTCATAGCAAGATGACATTGCTAAATAATTGCATCTTAATTTCATAAAAAGCGGATTATTATTTATAAACACATAACATGATGAAAATTCGTTTAAAAAACGGTTGCTAAAAATAACTATTATTTATTGTTATCGAAATAAGCTTACAAATTTAGAAATTAGTTATTCATAAAAGATTGCGTCAAAAGAAACAAGTTTGTGAGCCCAAAAAACGCCCAAACGTATTGTAAGTCCTAATAAGATCTACACATAGTGCATTTGTTAATTAAAATTGTTTAACAAATTATCAATTTTTATTGCATGACCAAATATGATATTAAGGTTTCATTGCCCAGTAATATTTGATCAATTCCGCAGAAAACAATTATTTATTCCATCATAAATACCTGATATGGACAATTGTTTGTAAAATTTGTTTATAAAATAACAAATTATTCATTAACTTTCAGTAATTCGAATAAAAAACTCTGTCCATAAATTGTTCAAATTTAGTACGAATCAGGTGACATATCGCTAAAAATCCCCACAAAACTGCTTTTATTCACTTATCTGTTTATAACAAATTCAATAAACTTTTAAACATTTGCTTCGTCATTGAACATCTTTTTTGGATAATTGCTTCATGTTTTCTAGCTACTTTCATATGAATCTAAATATTTGTTTCTGAAAAGGTACATTATGAAAGTCCAAATTAAAAAAAAAAATCTTTGCTATTAAATAAAAAAATAATTCATTTTTTTCAGATATCAGACATGAAAGTTTAATGCGATTTTTCTTTAGAATTCATTTTAAAAAAACGTTCAAATCGGATAACAATGATTTTTTTTACGAAAAAATGTTTATTTGTGCCGTTTGTTTATACCATTTTTTTTTAACAATAATACTTGTTAAACTTTCGCTAAACTTTTGTCTTACAATATCAATGCTAAGTTAATATTAAAACAGTTGTAGTGACAAAAGCAGTTACTCAAGTAAAAAACATTGATCGTTGCGTATTTATTTAATAAATTGTTTATAAAAATTGTTACCTTAATTATTAGATAAAAATCTTGATTAAATATCAGTATTAATTTTCTTCCGACAGAACTTATTGTAAGAAGCAAAAATTTCCACCAATGAATGTTCATTTCGGGCATTTGTTAAATACATTTATTATAGACAATTAAATATATTACCTGTCAACAATTACAAATCTAATACTAAATATGAGGGGCATTTTACGTAAGAAATCAGTGTCTTCAATATTTGCGCACTATACAGAAATATTTGTTTGTATACAATTATACATTCATTAAATTTCTTAATTATATGTGCATGAATTCCCATGAATAGTGAGTTCCTTTATTCATAATCTGTCCCTTAAGGGTTTACATGACTTCCATTTCTTGCAACATTTCCTTCTACATGTTTTATAAAATCTTATCCTTACTATTTACAGTTATTTACACCTATTTACAGAAAATCTTATATCTATATTCTTATTCCTTTAATTTATTTATGCTATTACATAACCATTACTTACAAATCTTTACGCTTCTAATTTAAGCGACTTCCGTTTCCTTTTTCTTTCACTTCTCTTGTAATTCCATTTTGCCATTTTTTGCATCCATTCTTTCTCATTTGCTCCCCTAGCACCCTCTAACTCCTTCATCCACTCTTCCCCCAAACCATCCTCCCCTAGAATCTTCACCACATTCTCTTGCCAGCTTCCTTTATCTTCCATTCCTCTCCTAAATCCTTCCCATACATGCTCCCATGTTTCCTCTTCCCATTCACAGATTCTGCACTTCCTGTTCTCTTTCTTATCCCAATACATACCTGCCCTTACCTCGTTCCCCAATCTAAATCTTGCTATTCTGGCCCATCTTTTCTCTCCCCATCCCTTTTCTAAATACTTTGGTACTCCTTCCTTTTTTATCATCTTATACCATTTATTATATGATTCCTCAATCATCCCCCATCTTTCTATTAATTGTCTTTCCCTATCCTTTTCTTCCACTTCTTCATAGTTGACTCCAGTCCCGTCTTCTATACCTCTAGCCTTGAAGAACTCCCTCCTTTCTTCTTCCCATCTCGTTAATTCCATCGCCCTCCCTCTCCTTTCTTCTACCTCCATCAAAAACTTTCTCGCTAACTCCACTCCCTTTCCCTCCCTCAGCTTCGTCTCAAAATTCCAGGCCCTCTTTCCCGCTCTAGTACTTAATTTATCCCTTTGCGCTTCTTCTCTCACCATATATCCCGGTGTCCTCCAGTCTACCCCTAGCGTCCACCTTATATACCTTTCTTGTAAACTCTCAATCTCTTTCCTTTCTTTCCATCCCCATATCTCTGCTCCATAACCTGATACCGACCATACCAGCGTATCAAATAACCAGATTCTCCTTCTCCAATTTTGTTTAAACCTTCTTTTTCCTATTCCCCATATCTGTTTCATTACCCCTGCTGCTTTTTTTATCCTTTCTCTTATATGAGTTCTATGATCTCCATTTGCTTGCAAGTTATATCCCAAATACTTAAAATCTTTTACTTCTTCTAATTTTATTCCATCCCTTCTTCATCCTCTGCCATCAACACTATATCGTCTGCGTATGCCAGTGTATATATCTTTTCATTCCCTATCCTAACTCCTCCCCACCCTTTTTTCTTCATTTCTTCTTCCAAGTCTGATATTAATATATTAAATAAAAGTGGGCTCAGAGGACATCCTTGCCTTACTCCTCTCACCAACCAGAAACTATCTCCTACTTGCTCTCCTACCTTTACCTTGCTTTTTGTCTCTCAAAAATTTCCGATACTCTCTTTATAAATCCCTCTCGTATTCCCTTTTTCACCATAACTTTTTCTATCTCGCCTCGGTCTAATGAGTCAAACGCCCACTTTAAGTCCACGAATATTGCTACCATTGCCCCTTTCTCCCTTTTAATCCTCTTATTTACTAAATAGTTCAGAACATATATATTGTCCATCACCCCCATCCCTTTTCTAAACCCTGTCTGATTCGGTGGCTCTATCTTTTTCTCCACAACTTCTTTTTTTAACCTCTCCGATAAAACAGTCACATATACTTTATACAGTGTTGGCATTAGTGTCACTCCCCAAATATCTTTAACCTCCTCCCCTTTGCCTTTCTTCACTATTGGTATCACTACTCCTTCTTTCCATAACTCTGGCCACCCCTCTCCTCTCCATACTCTATTGCACATTATCCATGCCCATTCCTTTAATTCTGTCCCCCCATATTTCCATACTTCATTTGGAATCTCATCTATACCAGGTGCCTTTACATCTTTCATCATCCCTAATACTTTCTCTATTTCTTCCCTTGTAATGTCCTTCTCCTCATCTGTTTCCCTACCATCTTTTCCTCCTTTCCTAACGTTCCTCTCTACCCCTCCTGATAATTCCATAAAATATTTTTTCCATTCTACCATCTCAATATCCTGGTTTACTCATTTCCTTCTTCTTCTCTCTCTATTTACCACCTTCCAAATCTCTTCTTCCGTCCTAGCCTTCTCCGCTTCTTCTTCAAACATTTTATTTTCCTCCTCTTTTTTTTGATCACACAACTCAGTATACTCCTTCTTTTTTCTCCTATATTCTTCTCCACTACTTGTCCCTTTTCTCCATTTTCTTAATTCCCTTTTGACTTCCTTCTTCTTCTGTTTACAATTCTCATCCCATATACTTCTATCCCCTCCTTCACTAACTTCTTTTTTGCTTGTGCACTCTAATACTCCTTTTATTTCTCCTATAATTATTTCCATTTCCTTTTCCCATTTTGATATTCCTGACTTTTTCTTTGAACTGTTCTTTACCTTCCATCGACCAATCCCATCTTCCTGCTCTTTTTACTTTTGCTTCCTTTTTAGCCTTATTGATATTACTTATTTCTCCCTCTACTCTCACTATTAAGGGAAAGTGATCCGAATCTACATAATTCCCTACCTCTAGTTTCTTAACCTTCTCTCTTAACTCGTCGTCCACTACCACATATTCAATTACCGTTCCCCTCTTTCCTCCTGAACGTGTATATTCCCCTTCCTCATCCCCCTCTATGCTTCCGTTTAGGATAAACCATCCCATCTCCCCTAGGCTCTTTAACAACTTCTTTCCCTCCACATTCAGTATCTTGTCCTTGGATTTTCTTTCTCGCTCTCCACCCCATTCCCTTCCTCCTCCATCTCCTGTTCACGCATTAAACTCACCTCCTATTATAAGCCTACTCTCTTGCTTATTTCCTTTCATCAGTTCCCTCATCTCTTCTGATTTTTCCTGCGTATCACCGTTCACATAAACCCCCACTATCTTCCACCTCTCTTCTCCCATATTTATCTCTTCTACTATTAATCCTTCTTTATGTCCTATCAACTCTTTTTTATCATTTTCTGTTATACATTCGTTCCTTACTCTCATCACCATTCCTCCCATTGCTCTGCCTTTTTTATTCTTCCTCTTTGCATTTTGAACCTGCCATTTGTAACCTCTTGGTAATCTTCCCCTTACTCTTTCCCATCCCTCTTCATCTAGCCACGTCTCCGTCATTACTACTACATCCCATTGTGTTAAATTTTTCATAAACTCCCTATCCTTTCTTTCTAAGCCTGCTATATTCCAGTAGCATATCTTCCAATCTTCCCTACATTTGTTTCTCGTCTCTTTTCGTTTCATACTATTCCTTAATTCCTTATCTCCCGTTCCTTTCTCTCCTAGTTTCCCGACACCTCATTATTTACTATATGTTCCTTGTCCTCGTCCCAATTCCACCATACACCTTCTATCTGTATTCTCCAATACTTAACCCATGTTTTTCTTCCCTTTTTTCTTTCCTCTTCCGCTATTTTCCTTAACTTATACTGCATGTTCCTTTCTACCCATGTCAAATCATCCTCTATTCTCTCCGAGCTTCCATATAACACCCTCTTCTTTGTCATCACTTCCCTCTTATGTTCCCATTTCTTCAGTTTCACTAGTACCGTTCTTTCCCCTCTTCGCTCTTCCCTTCCTACACTTCGCACTTCGTCTATCTCTACCTTAGCATCAATCCTTTTTAGTACTTCTTCCACTCCTTCCATTAGCTCCTTCCCCTCTAATCTTAGACCCTTTATCACTATGTTTCTTTTTCTTTCTTCTCTCTCTTTCTTTTCTAGTCTTTGTTCTATCTTTCTCAACCTTTCCTTCTCCTTATTCCCACTCTCCCCACCTTCAGACTCACGGTTTGAGAAATTGAAAAGTCGAGGAGGTTCAGGACCTTAATATTTTAATGCGATGAATTGTGTAAACGAAAATGCTTTTGAAAGATTTATAATTTCCCAGTACCGACAATTATAGTTTTAGAAAATGTTTAATTTCCGTGTGGGAAATTTTGTTTTTTCATTTATTTTCTTCAAAAATATTCACTTTCGATTTACGCAGTTCCTACTCCCACTTCTGGAAAATTTACATCTTCCTGGGACCAGTAGGGTTTCTATATTGACCTATACATTATTTTCATAACACTGACAGAATTTGTGTGTCAAAAGAAAACTTTTTTAGTCACAAAAGACATCACTCAATAATAAACAGATTGAAAAGAACAGTCAAAACACTGCAACTTCAAGTTTAACGGACGGAAGGACAATATTTGGAAGTCACGTACTGTATCAGTATAGATATCCTCACTCCATTTTTATAAGTTGATTACGATTTTTTTACAGACTATTAATAGCATGATGAAAATTTTTAACATAAAGAAATAAAATAATTAGTCGCTATGAAAATGATATAAAAAATTGCGGAAGTTCCTTACTTCATTCAGTGTTATCAATTCGAAAGAGCAAAAAGAAGTGAATAATTATTTTCAGAAAGTGGTAACTGATATCGTATTATCGCTGCTCAGTGATACTATATCATATTATTTTCCTTCCTGTATTACTTCTAACTCCTAAATATATATGATTCTACTTTAAAAATATATATTCAAGAAGAAGTTCATGCAACAGTTTTTAACCATCTTTTTTTGTAACAAATTTTCATTTACGTATATGAATAAGAGTGTATTATTGAGTTAGAGAGACTTTACAATTAAAAGCGGTGAAAATAATAAAAGCTTTAATGAGTTCCCTGGTTCCATGGTAGTTGGTGAATCCAATAAACAGTTTTTTTTAATTACTACAGCTATTGAACAGTTTTGAATAGTGAGAGTTCAAAATTAATCTTATACTACACATAAGAATATTATCAGTTGACGATGTTTTTTTTATAACTTTTAAAGTATTAATCTCCTAAATAAATTGTAACTAAATGGATATCTGAGAAAAATGGACATAACTATTTATTTATGAAACGATCTCATCTCTTTAAACAAAAATGGTAAAACTGTTCCATGAGAACAAAATCTAGATTTTTAAATTATTGCTTTTTTCAAAAGCTTACTCTTCTATTTAAAGTTTTTTCATAATGATAAGGACTTTTGAAATTTTAATAATTTTTAGTAAATGAACAATAGGTGACTATTGAGTAATTATGAAATCAGGAATACGAAAATGTATAGTAACAAACTCATTGGTAAATTAATAAGGAAACTTCCCGTTGACTCGTATATTGAAAGAAAGTCTCCAATTCCATCAGCATTTTGTTTTGTTCTAGCTACTGCTAATCAATGAAATGATGACTGAAATAAAGTTGAAATCAATCACGGATATCAAAACTCTCAGTTATAAAAACACATTAAAATTAGAGATGCCCCCCGCCAGAGCAGAAATTGAAATAGTAAAAACATTTTCA